>JAYMGJ010000323.1:0-53772 GCA_037178675.1 Scleroderma bovista
CTGAGCTCACTCCCCGACCCTGTAGCGCCCTCACCGAGCACGCTGGGACTCGATGCTACGTCAGTCTCGTCTCCTTCCCCGACCGACTCGCCTCAGGCTCCCGGTCTTCAGGCACCTCCTATCGCTCTCATCAACGCTGCAGCCTTTCTGAAGGCTTGTCAGCTAGATGGCTCTCAACAGTTCTCTATTCAGCTAAAGCCTGACGGCAGCTTTCGTGCTGCATTGGTCAACGCTGCTCCCGACCTTTCCTCTGTCCCTGAGGCATACCACGACTTTGCCAATGTCTTTAGTAAGGTGAAAGCATCGGTACTCGCGCCTCATCAGGAATATGACCTCAAGATAGAACTGGAAGAAGGAGCGCCATTACCGCCCGGAAGACTCTATTCTCTCTCCCCCATTGAGCTCGAAACCCGTTGGGCATTCATCGACAAAAACCTTTGCTTTGGTTTCATCCGTCCGACCTCATGCTCCCATGCAGCCCCTGTCCTCTTCGTCAAGAAGAAGGAAAGCTCTCTCCAACTTTGTGTCGACTACCGAGGACTCAACAAAATATCAAAGAAGGATTGGTACCCTCTACCTCTCATCTCTGACCTACTTGACTCTCCGAGTTGGGCAAAGGTCTATACTAAAATCGACCTGAGACATGCTTACCACCTGGTTGGCATTGCCAAAGGTGATGAGTGGAAAACCGCCTTCAGGACTCGCTATGGCTCGTACAAGTGGCAGGTGATGCCCTTTGGTCTCACCAATGCCCCTGCAGCCTTTCAGCGATTTGTCAACTCGGTCTTCGCGGACATGCTCGATGTCTGCGTCGTAGTCTACCTTGACGATATCCTAGTCTACTCAGACAACATGGAGGACCATACCAAGCACGTTCGGGAAGTGCTTCAGCGACTGCGCCAGCACAAGCTTTACGTCAAACCCGAAAAGTGTGAGTTCCACTTGGACTTGGTAGAGTACCTCGGGTACTTCCTTTCCCCCGACGGTTTGACAATGTCGCAAGACAAAGTCAAGACAATCTGCGATTGGCCCGAGCCTCGCAAGGTGAAGGACATTCAGTCCTTCCTCGGCTTTGCAA
Organism: Scleroderma bovista; assembly: GCA_037178675.1. Lineage (NCBI taxonomy): Eukaryota > Fungi > Basidiomycota > Agaricomycetes > Boletales > Sclerodermataceae > Scleroderma > Scleroderma bovista. Next base: position 1,079 of record JAYMGJ010000323.1, read on the forward strand.
ACTTTTACCATTGATTCATCTTCAATTACTCCGATATAGTGGTTCCCTTAACTCGGTTGACACGGAAAGATGCCCCTTGGGATTTCTCCGACGTCTGCCGACGGTCATTCAACCAACTCAAGGAGGCCTTCACCACAGCTCCCATCCTCACCCACTTCCAGCCAGGTGCCCAACTGACAGTCGAGACTGATGCTTCGGACTACGCGATCGCCGGCATCCTATCCATCACAGGTTCGAATGACAAGATACAACCGATTGCGTTTTACTCTCACACTCTGACTGCGCCCGAGCTAAATTATGATACCCACAACAAGGAGCTCCTCGCCATCTTCGAGGCCTTCAAGACCTGGTGTCATTATCTGGAGGGCCCTGCCTTCCCGATCGATGTCGTGACCGACCACAAAAATTTGGAGTACTTTTCTACCTCTAAGGTTCTCACCGGTCGGCAAGCCCGATGGTCGGAATACCTCTCCTCTTTTAACCTGATCATTTGTTTCCGGCCTGGTAAACTTGGTGCAAAGCCCGACGCCTTGACTAGATGCTGGGACGTCTACCCCAAAGAGGGGGATAGGGGCTTCGCCTGAGTCAATCCACAGAACCTCTGACCGGTGTTCACGGCTGAACAGCTCACCAATTCCCTTCGCGCGACATACCTACACACCCCAGTACTCAGAGCTAGTGCACTCATGGACATCAAGCATCTCCACGCCGATATCCTAGCCAACCTCCCGACTGATCCCATCGCTAACACCCACCTCTCGGACACATCAAATCCCTGATGGTCAACCGATGAGACTGGTTACCTACGTCTCGATGGCCGCATGTACGTCCCCGAGGCCGATGACCTACGTCTTCGTGTCCTCAGATACAAGCATGACCATCCCCTATTGGGACACTTCGGTCAGAACTGCACCCTAGAGCTCATTCGTCGCGAATACACATGGCCAGGCATTTGTACCTACGTAAAGGACTACGTTAAGTCCTGCACAGCCTGTGCCCGAGCCAAGATGCCATGTCACCGACCCTATGGGATGCTCAAGCAATTACCGGTCCCCGACCGACCATGGAATTCCATCTCGATGGATTTCATTGAGCAACTCCCATCCTCATCCAGCTTCACAGCCATACTGGTAGTCATAGACCGACTATCAAAGCAAGCCATATTCATCCCAACTCATGATACAATAACCTCCCTCGAGCTCACACAGCTCTTCCTACTCTACGTTTTCGCTAAGCATGGCGTCCCCGCACATGTAACATCTGACTGAGGCTCAGAGTTTGTCACGCATTTCTTCTGATCACTCGGTAAGGCCTTAGATATGAAATTACATTTCACTTTGGGCTATCACCCAGAAGGTGACGGACAGACCGAGCGAGCTAATCAAACACTCGAGCAATACCTCAGGATGTACTGCAATTACCAGCAGGACAATTGGTCGGACCTACTACCTCTCGCTGAGTTCGCCTACAACAATGCCCCTAGCGCTACGACCGGTGTCTCACCGTTCTTTGCAAACAAAGGATACCACCTGAACCTTGCTGTGCACCCCGAGCACGATCTTTCATCGGCTCGGGCATGGGAATACGCAGTTGACTTAGAGTCACTGCATGAGTACCTACGTGAAGAGATGGCTGCTGCCCAGAAAAGGTACCAAGGCCCTGCTGACACCAGAGGATCACCCGCACCCGACTTCAAAGTCGGTGATCAAGTGTTCATCAAAGCCAAGTACTTTAGGTCTACCCGACCATCAAAGAAACTCTCCGAGAAGAATCTCGGCCCCTACCCAATCATTGCCCAAGTCGGCACTTTATCATTCACAATCTGTCTCCCCAACTCTATGTGTGCTGTCCACCCCATCTTCCACGTCTCACAGCTCGAACCAGCGACACCGAACACAATACCGAATCGGTCACAACCTCCACCACCTCCCATCAAAGTCGACGGTGAACCTGAATTCGAGATCACCGAGATCCTCAATTCAAAGTTCGACCGACGTCAACATCAATGCCCACTCCTGTATCTAGTTAGATGGGCTGGTTACAAAGGTACCGACGAAGAAACATCTTGGTTGATCGCGACCGAGCTCGGACACGCTTCAGAACTCATGGCCAACTACCACAAAGCCTATCCGACTAAGCCAGGCCCCTTAGAAAGCCTCTCACACTAAGTCATTCAAATTACCGAACAAAGTCTATTGATAGTGTACAAAACAAAGTAAAAAGAAAACTAAATACAAATACGGTCCAACTACTCGGAGTCGCCCTCTCCGTCTTCGTCTCCCGACTCTTCACCTTCCCCATCCATTCTATCCGACTCCTCCTGCTCCTCACTCTCCTCAGGCTTTGCCTTGCCCTTGCCCTTCGGGTCCCTCGCATCTGCAACCCTCTTCATCTCCCAGGCTACCCCTTCTACCTTCTGACCGAGCTTCACCAGCTCCCTGGTGTTGCAATTGATCACAGCCACGATCTCCCCAAGTCGGCAGTCCAAGACCAGCGCAACTGGGTCTGGCCGACTCAATGGCCCAGCCACCGAGAACCCACCCATTGCTGTCTCTATTTCCTCGGTACTCATGGCGTCAGCGATCGCCTTCTTCGTCCGTTTCCGTTTCTCGCCCGCCCTTGGCGATGTTGTCATTGTGGCAATCTCGCTCTCCTTCCATTTCTCACCGCTTGCTGCTCTCTCCATCACCGCCATCGACACGCTGAAGGTGCACTTGACTTTTGATCGTTGACACCGACCGCACGTCGGCGTTCGTGCTCCGTCGGCCAGCTCGCACCCACTGCTGTCACCGCTCCGCCTGCAATGGTCACAAGGGGGCTTGAACCCCATTATGCCTGTGTTGGAACGGTGTAGGGGGGGGTTGGGTGTTGCTGCTGCCTCAGGTGAGGCACGCTCGACCCAGGGGCTTCTGGAGGTCTGGCAGAGCTCCCAGGGACTGGGGAGACTAGAGGAAGTAGGGAGAGTAGAGGTGTTCAGTCACTCCAGGACTGAGATCAAACATATACAGAGGAAAGAGGGAAGTTGCTTAGTAAGCTAAGTACAAGCCTACATAGCTAAGGTAAGAGTCCAGTATCAGTACTACCAATTCTACACCTAGAGACAGGACTGTCTCTACAACGGGCAGTGACCTGACGAGGCTAATCAAATAAGAAATCAGTAAAGGTCAATAAAGAATTAATAACAATAACCACGCACCTTGGGCTTCGGCCCCAGCCCAAAATGTTCCCACATCGCCTCGCCAGCTGCCAACGACTCAGCCTTCTCCTTCACTCTCACCTCCACCTCGGCATTGCATCTCGCCTCAAAATCAGCCCGCGCTTTCGCCTCGGCGACCTTCTTCGCCTGCTCCTCGGCCTTCCGCTTCTCCTTGGCGACTCTCCTCACCTCCTCCTCAGCCTTCTTCTTCACAGCCTCTTCTGCCAACCTCTTCGCCTCTTGCTCGGCCGCCTGTTTCATTAATCGCTCCTGACGTCTTTGCGATTGCTCGTTGAACTTGGCGATTTGAACTTGAATTGAGTCAGTCAGCTTCCCTTCCAACTCGGGTGAGGGGGCGCGCGTCCAGTCAACGTTGTCGGTGTTGCTAGCGGACAGGTTTAAATCGAGGATGTTATGAAGGAAAAAATTTGATGGGTGACCGTCACCGAAGGCCAGTCTTTATACGCCCTAACCAATTTTCAAACCCAGACAATGGCCGCACACATTTGGTGTGGAATACGCATTGCAGCCTTGTGGGCTTGGCCCTAAGAGGGGGATACTGTCACGACCATGACACTCAATCACCCTGTACCCTATTGTCCGATCGTGTCCACGCGTTCGCCGCCTGTTTATTGTATGTACTCCCTTTTCCGTTTCTCTCTATCTGTCCTGTATCGCCACCGATTGGTGAGCGCATTGTCCAATCTGTCTCTCTGTACTATTACCTAATATGTTTCCTTTCTCGTTTCCAGTTACTATACGTTCCCATCCCGTTGCATTATTAATACGATACCTATTGGTAATCCGGTTATCGCACTTACCATACTTACTCAGCGTGCAGCGCGACTGCGCTCGTCATTCGTCGGTAATCCTGACTTCCCATACATTGCCTCATCTGTCCCACTCAGTATAAATACCTAGATACTTGGTCTGTTGTAGTTTCAGTTCGAATATTGAATAAGATACTTCTCCTCTGTTCTCTCTTCGTGCTCTCTGCTTCTGCCCTCGTACAAGTACTCGGTCGTTGACTGTTTACCCTTGGACTCTCCGTAAATCTTTGGTCAGCCTTCCTAATACTCGGGAAGCACGACTAAGCTACGTAGCATCTTGGTCTTACCGCTAGACCAACCCCTGACCCCCTGACCCCTTGTAGAGATCAGATCGGTGAAGAACCGGTCTTGACACATACCCTCTAAGGGAGTCCCTGCAAAGGGCTCGGCACAGGAGGTTAAATCAAGTGTGCTTAATTCCCTGTTGAATACTGCTGTTTCTTCCCCTTTGGCATCTGAGGAACCGGAAAGCCCCACCGGAACTGAAGAAGTTTCTTTCTTGGACTTGCGAAGGTCCCTCACCTTGGAACGTGAAGTGACGATACCCGTCTGCATTCGCAGACCCCTTAATGTTATTGAAGTAGATGCCCTGCTAGACAGTGGCGCTACTGGATGTTTTGTTGACAAGAGCTGGGCTCTTGATAGATGCTTGCAGTTATCTAAGCCGGTAAAGCCTGTTCCGGTGCTTAATGTAGATGGCACCAGGAACCAGGAAGGCGACATCACACATTATGTATTACTTACAGTCGGTATTGGGAAACACACTGAAAAGCTTTGGTGTGCAGTCACTTGCCTTGGAAAGGTTCCCCTTATCCTTGGCCACACCTGGCTTAGAAAGCATAACCCCGATATTGATTGGGTAACCGGACAAGTTAATTTAACTACACTGCAAGCATTTCTCAATGTTTCATGACAAAACATTGTAAAAAAATAGAAGAAAGAGATACTCTTTTATTTACAATTTTGTTCAACAAAAAAGACAAATATCATACAGCATTATTTTTGTCATTTTTGTGTGAAGACATGATTTGAGATCATTTGTTATGTTGAGACTATAAAATATTTAACCTTTTTCTTCTGCCTGTTCCTTGCAAAACAAATAAAGAAATGAAAATGTAACTTTTCTCATAGCAAGTATTTCAGCATGTGTTATTAAAAATAAGATATTAAATTATTCTTGAAAACATGTTAAAAGAAACAATAAGTTTTCCTTCAAGAAACATCATTGTTCCTGGATGCTGATTGGCTGGCTAGAGTGTTATGACTGAAAACATATAGCATATTTCCTAAACATTTATTTTTGTGGAATAGAGTGTCTTTTGATTCAATTTTGCACTGCAGAAAATTGAAAATGCTTACTGTGAGAAAAATTACATTGTCATTTCTTTATTTGTTTTGCAAGGAACAGGCAGAAGAAAAAGGTTAAATATTTTATAGTCCCAACATAACAAATGATCTCAAATCATGTCTTCACACAAAAATGACAAAAATAATGCTGTATGATATTTGTCTTTTTGGTTGAACAAAATTGTAAATAAAAAAGTATCTCTTTCTTCTATTTTTTTACAATGTTGTGTTATGAAACATTGAGAAATGCTTGCAGTGCTAGGTGTCCTCCCGAGTGCAAGTCACTTCTGGAAACACGCTTCACTAAATTATTACGTCAGAACAAATCTCAGGAAACTTGGGTTCAGGCTTTGAAGGCTCACGAGTTAAAGGTTGCTATCGATGAGACAACCCTCGAAGAAGCCCAGAAGCTTGTGCCCCGGGAGTACTGGGAATATTTAGATGTCTTCTCGAAGAAGTCATCTGAATGCATGCCTCTTAGAAAACCGTGGGATCATGGCATAGATCTCAGGGAAAATTTCCCACCTAAGAAAGGGTGTTTGATCCCCCTGTCAGTGGATGAACAGAAGGAAGTTGAGGACTTTGTTGACGATCAGCTTGCGAAAGGATATATTTGCCCGTCCATTTCCCCTCAGACTTCTCCTGTTCTCTTCGTCCCCAAAAAGGACGGCAAAAAGCGCATGGTTCAGGACTATCGGTATTTAAACAAGTGGACTGTTAAAAATAACTACCCGCTGCCCTTGATCAGTCAGCTTGTCGACAAGCTGAAAGGATGTAAACTCTTCACGAAGATGGATCTTCGCTGGGGATATAACAATGTCCGTATCAAGGAAGGCAATGAGTGGAAAGCTGCGTTTGTAACGCACAAAGGGGCTTTCGAGCCGGTTGTTATGTATTTCGGTCTATGTAATTCACCCGCGACATTCCAGAAGATGATGAACGAAATCTTCCACAATATGACAGATGTCTGCGTGGTGTATATTGACGACCTAATGATATTTACAAATATGGACGATCAGGACAAGCATGACAGGATTGTGCTTGAAGTCTTAAAATGTTTACGCGATAATGACTTATTTGTCAAACCCGAGAAGTGTCGCTTCCGCATTACCGAAGTCGACTTCCTCGGAATGATAGTCTCGCGTGACAGGATAAAGATGGACCCTAAAAAGGTTAATGCTATTTTGAAGTGGCCTGAGCCAACAAATGTCAAACAGGTTCGAGCATTCCTAGGCCTCGGCAACTTCTACAGACACTTTATTAAGGATTATGCAATCATGGCTAGGCCATTAACAGACTTAATGTGTAAAGATGTTGTCTTCCACTTCGGTGATAAGGAATGTGCTGCGTTTACAGCCTTGAAGGCTGCGTTTACTCATGCACCGGTACTTCAGTACCCCGACCAGGACCGCGAATTCCGCCTCGAAACTGATGCGTCTGAGTTTGCCGTCGGGGGAGTGATATCTGTTAAGTGTGAGGACGGCAAATTCAGACCAGTAGCGTACATGTCGCACTCTATGACCCCGCCAGAACACAACTATCCTATTCATGATAAAGAAATGCTGGCCATTATAAAAGCAACAGAGGCCTGGCGCCATTATCTCGAGGCCACTCCTTATGCCTTCGAGATCTACATGGACCATCATAACTTAACATACTTCACAAAGTCGCAGAATCTCTCCAAGCACCAAGCGCACTGGCAGATGTGGATGACGCGCTTCAACTACTCGTTAATTTATAAAAGGGGAACCCAGATGCATGTTGCAGATCTGCTTAGTAGGTGATTGGACTATTACGTCTCTAGCTCCAACGATAACAAGGATCAGACCTTGTTAAACCCCGTATCTATTAAGTTGATTGACGTCACTGATCAGACCTATGAAGAGCGCCAGTCGCTGATTATGGACTTTCATGACACACCTGTCACAGGACATAAGGGTGTCAAAGCTACATTTAATGCACCCAGGAAGCACTATTCCTGGAAAGGGATGAAGGAGCAAATCCAAACCTACGTAAAGCACTGTCAAAAGTGTCAGCAGTCAAAGGTTTCAAACCAAAAGACTTCTGGAAGTCTCCTTCCCCTCCCTGTCCCAGAAGGACCGTGGCTTGACGTCACAATGGACTTTACTGAGATGCCGGAATCCCTCAGATATAACTATATATTAGTAGTCGTCGATCGGTTCTCCAAAGAGGTGGTCTTTGTGCCATGCACTAAGGAGGAAACCACTCTCTCAACTGCTGAGTTGTTCAGAGATCACATTTGGTGCCAGCATGGACTTCCTAGCACCGTAATATCTGACCGTGGGTCGGTCTTTGCGAGCAACTTCCTGGGGGAGTTGTATAGACTTTTAGGCATAAAGCGCAAGATGTCTACTGCCTTTCACCCACAAACTGACGGACAAACAGAGTGGTTGAACCACGAAATCAACCAGTACCTTCGGACCTACGTTAGTGATCGACAAGGCGATTGGGCTAAGTGGATCAAGATTGCCCAGTTTGTCTGGAACAACATGGTCTCGGAGGTTACTACCGATTCCCCATTTGGAATTACCCGGAGTTATTCCCCGTGCATGGGTGTAGAACCAGTACAGACAATAGCCCCAGCGGCTAAGAACTTTGCTGCCATATTTAACAAAGCCGTTGAATCTTCTGAGAAGGCTAAACGCAACATGAAGCTTCAGGCGGATAAGCATAGAAATCCCGCCCCGGTCTATTCCGTCGGTCAGCAAGTCTGGCTTTCAACGGACAACCTTTGTATGCTAAATCGTGCTTCTAAGAAGCTTACAGAAAAGTGGATCGGCCCCTATGAGGTCACTCAAGTGACCCCAAACACAGTCGAGCTTAAGCTCCCGAAAACTCTTCAGATTTACCCGGTAGTGAATATCTCTCGAGTTAAACCTTATTTAGGTCCACTCCCTGGACAACCTGTTTCCTGGCCTGGCCCGGTACTTGTTTCTGAAGAACGCGATGAAGAGTACAAAGTGGACTATATCATAGCATCCCGTATTTATAGATGCCAGCTCCAGTACTTGGTACATTGGAAAGGATACGAGGAACACGAAAGAACGTGGGAACCCTCATCAAATTTAAAGAATTCTCCTCTGGTAGTTGAGCGTTTTTATAGGGAAAACCCTTCTGCCCCTCGAAAACTTTGTATGGTGCAGTCGGACTTTAATTCGTTATTTGCTCAGATTCCCGAGAATCTTACCGTTTGCGAACCTACCTTTTGCAGTCTGGAATCCTGCACCTAAGGGGGGAGTAGTGTAACGGTCTAACTTTTTATCTTATCTAATCTGCGATTAGATGACATCTTATCTTATCATAGTGTAGTATCTTATCTAGTGCATCTTATCTGTAGGTCTGTCTAGACTACAGCCTCGTGCTGTACATGCTGTATCCCTTGATGTCATTAGCATAGCCTTACCACAGGATGGCAGTTGTGTTCACTGCCTCGTACAGCATACAGCCTCATGGATAGCCTCGCACAGGACACGTGTAGTATAGTATATATACCGTTGCAATCCAGCACCCAGAGGCTCTCCATTCGAGCTCTCTTTGGGTTTTCGCTCTAAGACACTTGGTTCCTACTTCCCCCTCAGAGTCTTGACGTGTGGTAGTTCTTTGGGTTGTTTGCCCTTAGGGTTGTTTCACTGTGAAAAGATGGGCAAAGCAAATTTGTCATCGCTCTGTTCCAAGGTGTCAGCATGAAGTGCCAGCTAGAAACTATGGTAAGTAAAACAAGGCATATCAATTTTACCAAGGCTCACCTTTGTCCTGTGGCCAGCGATCTGAACAGACAAATCTTCAATCTGATTGTTAGGTAAACCACTCAAAACTGGAGCCTTCTTGTGAGTTGCATCAGAGGTCACTGAACTAAGAGCGGTAGTGTCAGTGGTCAAGGAAGGGATAGGCAATCCATCGACCCAGGTAGTAGTATCAGATTTCTGACTGGGGGTGGATCCATGTGTGACGGTGTTGACCCAGTTATTCACACGGTGATGCAAGAGAGTCCTCCTGTTTGGGGCGCCAATATTCCAGACAAGATCAAGCCAGTATAGAGTGGATTCAGTAAGAAGTAACATTGTCAAAAGGACAAACGTACTGCTGATGCAAATTTTCTTCTTCCAGTGCATGTGTTGCAGACTGTTCAGCCACATCAGTCACCAAGGCCATCCCATACCATCTTTTGAGACCATGGTCACCAGGCCTAGCCCCACTACTAGTCTGAGATGAGACAGTATGCATGTCCAAAGGGTCTGTCGCAGCAGCATTGATGGCCGCATGGTGAGTATCAACTTCCATATTGGCTGAAGTTCATTGATCAATGAGTCCATAGATTTCATATCAATTACTAGTAAAACATCCTCACCTTCAGCACAAGGGGCAGCACTTATATGCGTGGGTCTCTTTTGACTTCCCCCCATTTCGCCGGTCTCACAGGCTTTGCTTTGACAGCTCGCTGCATCACCTGCTTGGCCTCCATGGTCGCCTCCATCTTGCTGACTCAAGTGCAGCCCAGCTGAATAGCAGCTGCTTGTGCGTCTTTGATTGCCTGCGCACACAAGTCATCAGCTTGTTTCTCTGCTGTAGTACATCATTTAATTTGTGAGTTGAGAATTATTTGCCCTGGGTGTAGGTTAGCTTTTTCTCGTTGTGGATGATGACCACCAGTGGAATTATTGGTGGACATGCTGTTGCTCGTCGTACTAGGTGGAGGATGGAGACAAAGAAGGGTAAGTTTGAGCTGTGCCCTTTTATTCACACTTGCTCGCTAACAAATGACATGATTTTTTTTTGCACAAGTGCTGCCCACTGATTTTTGGCACTAGTAAGTACCGCTACCCTGACAACTTAGTTCCAAGCACACAAATTCAAACATGTCCATTTACACTGCAGATGCCATCCACCAGAACCTCTGGTCGTCAAAGACCAATGCAAAGGCCCTTCATTGCTCCCCAGTACTCATGCAATGAACCAGGCTGTGGCCAGTGGTTTCAGAATCTGTCAAGTCTGGGTCTACTCTGGTAAGAGGTCCGGTCAAGTCCAGATGGAAACGGATGAAGGAAGAGAGCAGAGGGATGGACAAGGGATTAGTCTGGCCAGAGTTGGTGACTGTTCGGATTCAACAATAAGGATAATGAGCGTTGATCCCTTGCATAGGTTCCGGTCAAGAGGAGTCGGAGACGGAGATGGAGACAGACAAGAACTGGAGTAGAGACTATGGTTGATTTCAGACTGAGGTGTACAAGGTAAACTAGAGGGTACTTATACTAAGTAGAAACTAGGGTCGAGTACATATGGTGACAAGTAAACAACCTAATAGCAGACAAGGGATGACCAGAGTTAGGACTAGGTCAGGTCCAGTGAAAATAAAGTCAGGTCTGGGTAAAATAAATCAGGTCCGGTGAAAATGCTACAAGGTCTAGGATATATCGAGTTCATGGGGAACTCACGTCAAGGCAGGGTAGACGGGCAAGTGTGGTAAGGACTGGATGTGGGCTAGACCAAGGGTCGTAGTTAGTGGAAGGTTATCTGCACGTCTGTGACCAGAGTAAGTGATGGGCGACCGGAGTTGAGCTGTAGGGCTGCAATGTGACTGGAGTAACCAGATAAGATCTGGAGTTGGACATGGTCGTAACAGTATCCCCTCTTTAGGGGCCGAACCCATGAGGCCCCAATGAGGCTGTCATGTGGTCGCCTAGAAACAATGCAGAGTCTGGAGTGAATGTCTGAGTACAAAATTTGGATCTATAAAGATCAGACCAGTTTTTTGCTCTTGCCCCAGTTTCCTGCCTTCTAACAATATGTCTGCACCTGCCAAGTCCATTACCCCCCACTGCCCCTACTGCCGAGTCCAAAGACTGGACAAAAGTGTCAACACCAGAACTGCAGTCTGGCAGTGAAGATGAGCTGGATGTTCTCGACACCAAAGTGAAGGAGTGTTGTCAACACAAACAAGTGAAGAGGGAGGAGAAGCGGCAATGGGAAGAGGTGGAGAGGCTGGCATGTGAGGAGGCAGAGTGCAAGGCAAGGGAAGAGGCAGAGCACAAGGTGAGAGTGGAGTCAGAGAAGAGGAAGACAGTGGAGGTGGCTGCCAAGCAGAGGGTGGTGGAGGTAGCTGCCAAGCAAAAGGCAACAGCGCAGGAGGCATTGAGGAAGAGCACAAGAGAGGAACCGGAGGCAAGTCCAGTAAGTTTCATTTTATTTTATTCCTGCTTTTTGTTTTGCTGACTTCTTTTGTAGATGTGTGTGTTGTGCGGTGTGCAAGCGTGACCCAGAGAAGCCAAAACAGCGGGCATGCATGAAGTGCGCTGGCCTCAAGGAGAAGTGCGAGTGGCCGGAGGTGGGGGGTCCTGGTCCAGTAGTGGACAAGGGAAAGGGTAAGGTGAAAGAGCAGGGAGTAGCAACGTCACTGCGAGGTGGTGAAAAGCAGAAGAAGAAGAAGATGGCGAAGGTCATCATTGATGACAGCAAGATCAAGGAGGTGGCAGGTCTGTCTGGCTCCAGGTCTGGACTCAACTCCAAGGCATTCCTGGAGCAGATGGACAAGCTGACAGCCATGGTGGAGGTGATGACCAGGTAGATGGCCCAGATTGCGAACTCCACACAATCTGTATCGCAGTCCAATGACTGCCTGAGCACTGGCCTCAAGATGTTTCTTGAGGAGTGCTGTTTCTTCATGGCGCCCTGGGATGAAGACGAGGAGTCCGGGTTTGTCCGGGTACCAGACATGGTAATCTTCTAGAAGTTCTGTTGTGTTGCCTAGTTCAGTGGTGAGTAGCCAAGATGTTTCTTCGTCAGTCCCCTTGTAACCGGACCAATGCACCAAGTACAACAGTTTGCACAATTTGCATCGACAGTCAACCTTGGAGTTGAGGATCTCGGTGATCTCGAACTCTGGTTCACCATCTACTTTGACTGGTGGTGGAGGAGGCTGTATCCAGTCCAGTATGGTGTTGGGTATGGCCGGTTCGAGTTGGAAGACATGGAAGACGGGGTGAACTGTGCGGATGGAATCTGGAAGACGGAGTGTAAAAGAGAGGGAGCCTACTTGCGCGATGATAGTGTAGGGCCCCAGGTTCTTCTCTGATAGCTTTTTGAATGGTCAAGTCGACCAGAAGTACTTGGCTTTCACATATACTTGATCGCCAACCTTGAAGTCCGGCACCAGAGTACGTTTGGCATCAGCTGGACCTTGGTAGTGAAGTTGCGCATTGGCCATTTCTTCATGAAGGTATTGGTGTAGCGACTCGAGGTCGACTGTGTAATCACGAGCCCTGGCAGAGGTCATGTCGCATTCTGGGTAGACAGAAATGTTAGGGTGGTAGCCCTTGTTAGCGAAGAATGGAGAGACTCCGGTGGTAGCACTAGGTGCATTGTTGTAAGCGAACTCCACCAGTGGGAGTAGGTCCACCCAGTTGTCCTGCTGGTAGTTGCAGTAGATCTGGAGGTACTGTTCCAGTGTCTGGTTAGACCGCTCTGTCTGGCCATCGCCCTCCAGGTGGTAACCGGAGGTGAAGTGGAGGCACATGTCAAGGGTCTTTCCAAGTGACTGGAAGAAGTGAGAGACAAACTCTGTACTGCGATCTGATGTGACATGGGCGGGAACACCATGCTTGGAGAATATGTGGAGCAAGAAGAGTTTTGCAAGCTCCAGGCTAGTGATGGTGTCATGAGTAGGAATGAATATGGCTTGTTTAGAAAGCCTGTCTACTACAACCAGGATGGCTGTGAAGCCAGTGGATGAAGGGAGTTGCTCAATGAAATCCATAGAGATGGAATTCCAAGGCTTCTCCAGTATGGGGAGCTGTTTCAGCAATCTGTAGGGTCTATGGCACAGTGTCTTAGCTCTTGTGCAGGAGGTACAGGACTGGATGTAATCCTTGATGAAGGTCCAGAGATCAGTTTTGTTAGCTGGGTTGCACAGGGAACTAGACAGAGGCTATAAGCTCAGTTCTTCGTCTTCAAACACTATGTAACTAACCTAGACAGAGGCTATAAGCTAAGTAGGTTAGTACTGAGTAACTAAATGAATGTGAGTATGTGTCTTACCACAGTGCTTCGTCTTCGAACACTGAGGTGAAAAGAATCCCTGAGCAGATGAAAAATAGTCTGTGCTTATGTAAGGATACTTGCTGTATGAATAAGGAAACTATCAGTAAGCCTAAGGAATGGTAGTGAAAGAATAGGAGTTTCAACAACCAGGCCAAGTATACTCACGCCGGATTAGCTCCAGAGTCTGGTTTTGCCCAAAGTGACCAGTGAGTGGGTGGTCATGTCAATACTGGAGTACCCGGAGGCAGAGGTCATCCAAGTCCAGTACGTATATGCGACCGTCTAGTCAAAGGAATCCAGCCTCGTCTGTGGACCAGCGAGAGTCCAGTAGATCTGTGAGGTGGATCTGGGCAATGGGGTCAGAGGGTAGTGTGGAGAGGATGTCGCTATGGAGTGTTTTCACATCCATGATCACGACTGCATGGAGGACTGGAAACTCTAGGTAAGTAGTGCGAAGAGAATTAGAGAGCTGTTCTTGAGTGAATACCAGCCGGAGATTTTTGGGGTTAACCCAGGCATAGCCACTATCCCCCTCTTTGGGGTAGACATCCCATCATCTAGTGAGCACATCAGGCTTGGCACCAAGCTTACCAGGGCGGAAGCAAATGACAAGATTAAACTGAGATAAAAACTCAGACCACTGGGCTTTCTGGCAGGAAAGTACTTTTGAGGTTGAGAAATACTCAAGATTCTTGTGGTCCATAACAATGTCAATAGGGGAGGCGGAACCTTCAAGGTAGTGGTGCCAGTTCCGGAAAGCCTTGAAGATGGCGAGGAGTTCTTTATTGTGGGTGTCGTGGTTCAATTCTGGAGCAGTCAAAGTCCAGGAGTAGTACGTGACTGGACAGATCTCTCCATTGGCGCAGGTAATAGACAAGATGCCAGTGACGGCGTAGTCAGAGGCATCAGTTTCCATGATGATAGGGGTGTCTGGAATAAAATGAGTGAGGATAGGCACAGTGGTGAAGGCATGCTTCAGTGCATTGAAGGAGCATCAACAGTCGTCGGAGAAGTTCCAAGGAGCATCTTTCCAGGTGAGCCAGGTAAGAGGGACCACAATGTCAGAGTAGTCGAAGATAAACCAGTGATAGAAATTGGCAAAGCCCAAGAAGGACTGGATGTCTTTTACCTTTCGAGGTTCAGGCCAGTCAGAGATGGTTTGGATCTTGTCCAGAGACATAGTCAAACCATCCAGAGAGAGGCGATAGCCAAGGTACTCTACCGAGTCCGAGTGGAACTCACACTTCTCCGGTTTGGTGAAGAGGCCATGTAACCGGAGTTGGCAGAGTACTTCCCGGACGTGCTGCTGGTGGGACTCCATATCCTTGCAGTAGATGAGGATGTCGTTGAGGTACATGACAACACAGACATCCAGCATGTCAGCGAAAATAGTGTTGACAAAGCGCTGGAATGCTGCAGGGGCATTAGTGAGGCTGAAGGGCATTACTAACCACTCATAAGACCCATAGCGCGTGTGGAAGGCGGTCTTCCATTCATCACCTGGAGCAATCTGGACTAGATGGTACACATGCTGGAGGTCAATCTTCGAGTAGATCTTAGCACAGCTAGGGGAGTCTAGTAGGTCAGAGATGAGGGGGAGTGGATAGTGATCCTTCTTGGTGATTTTGTTTAGACCTCGGAAGTCAATGCAGAGGTGGAGTGAGCCATCCTTCTTCTTTACAAAGAGGACCGGAGCAGCGTGGGAGGTGGTAGGACAGATGAAACCTGTATTAAGATTCTCGTTGATGAACATCCAGAGAGCGGAGAGCTCAACCGGAGACAGTGAGTAGAGAGTTCCCAAAGGTGGAGAGGTACCTTCTTCAAGGTCGATCTTCAGATCATACTCACAATGCGGGGGAAGTTCAGAGGCCTTTGCCTTACTGAACACGTCCACATAATCGCAATACTCCAGAGGGACAATGTCCAAGTAGAGTAGAGGTGGAGGAAGAATGAGCCTTCGCTGAGTCAGAGGGAAGCAGCTAAAGTTGGTATTTGGTGCATCCCTCTAATTTGCATGCACGCACGAATGTGGCTGCGTTAATCAGAGAGATGTGTGGAGGGGTGCAAACCAGAGTGTCAACAGATGGTGCAAGGCCGGGGTCAGATTGGCCAGAGAGGCCGGAGACAGGGTTACTGGACAGAACTGGAGAGGGAGTTGATGGGGGTGCTAGCAAACCTTCTGCAGGAGTCTGGAATGTTAAACTGCTCAGTACCCAGTCAATCAACAGATTGTAGCGGGTGAGCCAGTTATGTCCAAGGACAATTGAGCAGTCAGAGTCTAATGGAGCGAGATAGAAGGTCATGGGGGTGACATCACCGGATGTGGGGAATTTCACTGATATATTGATAGCTTGAGAGATTACAAAGTTTGAGGTACCATCAAATAGCCAGAGTACAATTGGGGAGACAGAGTAGGTGGTAAATTTGTTTTTGTGCGTGAATTGTACATCTACAAAACAATGCATGGACCCGGAGTCCATGAGTGCGTGGGTTTTAGGTAAATCAAAAGGTAAAAGGAAAACATGGGGCATAAGGGAGTTAGGATCTAAGAGAGCAGACACATTGAGGTGGGCCTCCTTGGGTATAGAAAGGTGGTGGTCTGCACAGAGAAGGTCTAGCCTGAAAGAAGGGAGAAGGAGAGCTGTAGGGTAACCTCAGTATGCTGGCAAGCTACTATATATTAGTATATACCTGTAGGGTAACTACAAGGTATCAGTAAGGAATATGTGGTGGTTAGTAGATGGTACTCACCCTCAGCATGCTGGCAAGCTACTGAGGGACTATGGTAATGGACTCTACTGTATGTGCACTTTATGCTTATGTAAGTAAGTAAACAAACCATAACAGTTCTGTTTATCTCCAACACTCCCCCATAAACAGAGTGGGGTAATGGATAGAAATGTATAGTAAAGTCATTCAATGAATGTACTTAGCTGAATGTTGTTCTCAATGAAATGTGTCCAATACAAATGGTATTTGAGACTTGTTGCAAAGGTTTGGAGTGACTTCCATGTCATTACCCGATTTGGTAAGTCACGTCATGCCCATATGCCTGCACTGATTGCAGCATGCACGGGAGCTCATCCGTAGTCTCCATTGGTGCGTTGGCGCTCCTCCGGCATCCTGCATTCGAAGGTGAGCTTACTAATTGTTTCGATTTGTTTTCTAGGTCTTCAAATTGACTGCAACACGATAACGTGTTCAAGGTAAGTGCTTCTGCCGTTTCGCGTTCGACTGATGTTTGTAGGTACAGATTTGATTCTTCCGCATCGACGCCTGGGTCTAATGACTCCGTAGGCTTGATTCGGGTCGTTTTCTGGTGGCTGTGCTGTGTATGTGTGCGCTAGGTGAGTCGTTTCGACCTTTTGCACTTTGCTGACTTGATCACCATTTATTCGCTCGATCTTGAGTCTTCCACATCATGGTCGACGCCTGGCGAGTCCATACGGATGGTTTGCGGATCAGATGGGTGGCCCGGATGACACTGGTAAGTCGTTGCTTTGCATTCTTTGAGTTTGGCACATATGCTGACTCTCTTCAGCTAGCAGCACTGTTTTCACTTGTGTCGAGTGAACGCCGCTGCAGCCAGTCATGTCGCCCATGTTGCCAACATCTCCATTGTCTCTGTATCCATTGCTGTCACCATCGCCAGCCCTTTTGCCTTCGACATTTGGCACAATCACCTTGTCTCTGCTCTCAACTCGTCCAAAGACAATCTGTCACCTTGGTATCGCGATCGGCACATTTAACGGTACGTAGACATCTCCACCATCAATGCTAACCCTTCTCCATCGTCTGGTAGGCTTGGGTGTTGTGGTTTCGTGCCCGTTAGGTGAGTCTTGCATCCTCGAGCCATTTTGACGCAATCTGACGCTCTTCGTCTCGTTTCAAGCTGTTTGTGTGCCCAATCCGATGCTGTGCATGTCCGTATGCATGCTTGACGTGTCTGCATGGCTCCCACAGCCATTAAGCTCGTCTGGGTGCCGTCTTGCGGTCACTATAGGTGAGTTTGGTGTTTTCGGCTCGTTTTGACTCGTTCTGGAGTTTACTGACATGTTTGCAGGCGTCAACGCGTCTGCCTCAACGCTTTGCACGTCCGTGCGTATGTTCGACGTGTCTGCGTGGTCCCCAAGTCTGTCCAATGTGTCTGGAGCCCATCTTGTGGCTCCACCAGGTAAGTCTGGCGGTTTCTGTCACTTTTGTGGTGTACTGACGATATCCAGTGCGATTGCAGTGGTTAACACGTCCGTATCGACGCTTGGGATGTCTCCGTGCCCAGTCGTCACGTCCGCATGGCGTGTGATGCCGTCTGTCGTGTCTATGACGTGTTTCGTGCCTCTGCACCCTCACCACAGCTCATCCCAGCCGTTTCAGTACCATTTTACACATCCAGAGTGTCTGTCCGGCCTCTCAACACATCCATCTGGCCCGTTGACACATCCGTCTGGTTTCCAGTGCTGTTTGCATCACTTGCACGCCAACTCATGCATCCAAGGTGCACGCGTGGTATACTGCCATTGTACGGGCTCTCCGACTCGATTGACATGATTATGAGTGTCTCTGTCTCATTCGAGACATCCACAGGCTTGACTCCTTGGCCTGGATCGCCATGCGCCATGCATAATTGCTGGCAACATTCGACTGGTGTTTGGACAACTGCTTCCGCCTCATCAATGCTCGCTCTGTTGGAGATAAACAAAACTGTTGTGGTATGTTTACCTACTTACATAAGCTTGCATCGCACTAGAGTAGAGTTCCTAGTACCATAGTTCCCTCAGTAGCTTGCCAGCATACTGAGGGTGAGTACCTTTCCTACTAACCACTTACTACCTACTGATACCTTGTAGTTACCTACAGGTATATACTAATATAAGAGTAGCTTGCCAGCATACTGAGGTTACCTACAGATCTCTCCTTCTCCCTTCTTCTACAGGCTAGACCTTCCCTGTGCAGACCACCACCTTTCTATATGCTTGCCCACTCGTACCCTTCTTGCAAGCCTTCGACTCAGCTCCATCAACATTTGCAAGCCTAACCTGCTTGCACGAACCGTCTGCATGCTCAACAGCTGCGGTTGATGTGTTCTTGTTGCTGTTCAAGCCTTTCATCTCACCGCTCGCACATCCTGTCCACTCCCCCTTGAGCGGCAGTCCGTGTGCGCTAGGTACGTTCTCGTTTGCATTTTCATTGCGCTGATGGTTCTCTTCACAGTAAAATGTTGTTTGTTGGGGTCGCGACTCATGGTCACGCTCCTTGTCACCCTTGTTGACTCTATGGACCCTCTTTGCCAGTTCTCTGCCCAGCATGGCCATTCTATCGACGTCCACAATCTTCTCAGTGCCCTCATCAACTCTATAGGCCTCCACTGCCAGTTCTCTGCCCAGCATGGTCCCCTCGTCAATGTCTGCATCCATTTTGGTTGGTTTGGCCATCTCAACTGTTCCCTTCGTGCACTCTGCCATCACGATGCTCTCCACCGCCTCCTGCTCGCACCTACATGGCTCATCCTCAATGGGTAGCCTCTGTGGTGTCACTTGCAGTGAGTTCTGAAGTCGGGTTTGCGTTTCGTGCAGCATGGCTGCACATGGAGCCATTGGCCCTTCTGCATGCTCGGCACTATTGCCCTCCACCGAAGCTTCAGAGCTTGTGCAGGGGTCTTGGGTGTGTCCAACATTCCTGTGATTGACATCTTCTGTGCCTCAAGTGAGGTCTTTGGTACGTGGGTCTTCCCGTTCTGCGCCAGTGTCTGCATTCTTGCTCGTAGGGCTTTTTGCTGATGGATAACATTTGTCCTCATTTGTGCAGGTCACGAGTTTCTTCATGCAGGGGTCCGCAATTGGTTCACAGTCGCGGAAATGTTTTGCAAGGTATTTAAATACTTGATGTGCAGTATTTCAGTGAAGTCGGATGTAGATAGATATAGGGACTGTGTCATGGAGTAGCTCATGTAACAGGGCATTGTACCCTTCCAAATTGCTCATTCTGTTGTCCAATGCGCCAGCTAATACATCTAGCCAACCTTTGGTGGCTGCGTGCTCAAGTAACTTTGCATGGTAATTTTTCCAATTTTGTCCGTCGAGTTCGAGTGCAGGAATTTTGACCATTTCACTTGTTTTCCAGTAGGTTCCTTTTTCTCCTGGTACTTCCTTTCCTTCTGGCTAGGCAGAGCCAGGGCTCATAACCTATAGAAAGGTGGTGGTCTGCACAGGGAAGGTCTAGCCTGAAAGAAGGGAGAAGGAGAGCTTTAGGGTAACCTCAGTATGCTGGCAAGCTACTATATATTAGTATATACCTGTAGGGTAACTACAAGGTATCAGTAAGGAATATGTGGTGGTTAGTAGATGGTACTCACCCTCAGTATGCTAGCAAGCTACTGAGGGACTATGGTAATAGACTCTACTGTATGTGTGCTTTATGCTTATGTAAGTAAGTAAACAAACCATAACAGTTCTGTTTATCTCCAACATTGGGTGCACTTCTGGAGTCAATGCAGCTCACCAGTGATGCGGAGGGCCGGGAGCTGCTTACTCTTTTTTTGACTCGGAGTTGGCAGCCGAGTTCAAGTCCATCTTACCAGACTCAGCAGCGATGGCCATGGTGCGAGCCTTGGCCTTTTGGTCTTCTTTGGACAGTTGTCCACAAAATGACTGGTGCCTCCACAGAACATGCAGAGGTTGTTGTCTAGACACCGTTTGCACTTCCTGTCCTTACCAATCTTGTTGGTTAAGTCCAGTCTGAAACCGGAGGAGGACTGGTTGCTGGTTGTCTTGGACGAGCCAGAGGAGTTGGCAGAGCTGGGGGAGTTTCCGGTCTTGGGTTTCTCCTGACTGGAGTTGGATGAGTTGGAGTTGCCTCCAGAGTTGGAGGGCTTGGTTGTAGACGAGGTGGACTGGGTCTTTGTTGTACGAGAGATCTCGTTTTTGTGCTCCCAATAGCGTGTGTCGATCTCTTGACAAAGGGCCCTTAGCCCATGCAGAGTCAGGGGCTTCCCAACTCAAGCTATCTCATCTTTAAGGTGGTCCAGGAGACTGGAGTAGAACAGGCGGCGGAGCGCGCCATCTCCATAGTCCTGGACATGGGAGGCTAATCAGTTGAAGTCTACAATATACCATGTAACGCGGTGAGCATCCTTCATCTGGAGATGCTCTAGTTGATGCTCGGCATCAGTGATGGGGTCGTGAGGTCCAAAGGTACTCTGGAGCTCAGCGACAAAATGGACCCAACTGTCCATCCAGCGTGGATGGTCAGCTGGATCACTGGAGTTTAGTAGGTCCAGTTTGAACCATTCTAAGGTCATCCCTTTTAGGTATGACTGGGCGAAAGTTACCTTTGCCCTATCAAGGCGGAATGCCTTGGCTCGATCCTGGAAACAGAGCTCACACTGGACCAAGAAGGTCCTGAGCTTTTTGGGGTCTGTGCTGTTGAAGGTGTCCGGTTTACAGACTTTGGCATGGGAGGAAGAGGAGTCGTTGGTCTGGTGAGAGGAGTGGGAGAGGTGGTTGATGGCAATGGCAAGGTTGTGGAAAACAGCTAGACTAGGATCTAGTTCTTCCGTGATGTCGACAAAGTTGTCATCGTCATCATCATCATTATTGTTATCATCATCTCTGGGGTCATCCGGGTCATCTCTGGGTCCATCCTTGGGGCCAAACCATTAGTAACAACCAGGTTCGCGATGTTCTGGAGTAGAGTCACAAAAATAGGGAAATCTGTCATCAGGAACAGATCCATGATGACCAAGGTCCACAGAACCACAAAGGCTCTGGGACGCAGTGTCATATCCATACTTTTCCCAGTCACAACTCTGGTCTAACCCTGGCCCGCCTGACCTCTCCTTAGGTATAGACACAACTCTAGATCGAGTCCGGCCATCTCCAGCCCCATAGCTGCACTCCAGCTCAACTCCAGTCACTACATCCATCTCCACCTCAGGACTAACCCCTGTCTTCCTACAGACAGATCCGCGGTCTAACTCCTCCATGTCGGACCTGTACCTACCATTAGTCGCTACTCCAGTTTCAGTCTGGCCACTCCCCTTGTCTGGTCTGTGACCTAGCCCAACTCCGGCTGGTACATCCAACTCCAGCTCAGGTCTGCTCCTGTTCCACTCTGCTTCCCCTGATAGGTCCACCAATGGCTTAGGACATTTCCATGTCCAACTCCGGACCTTCCTCCGGCTACTCCGGCTTTCCTCCACCTGTGCACTCCCTCTGCTCTTGCACTTCCTCCGGTCATGCACTTCCTCCAGTCCCACTTCCTCCGGTCCTGGACATCGCTCTGGACTTAACATTAGTTAAGTCCACCTCCAACCCTTACTTGTCCTCTTCCAACCTAGTTCCCTTTACCTACTTGTCCCTGTGTCAAGACCATGTCCAACTCTGGACTCTTATCCGGTTACTCCGGTCGTGTCGCAGTACTACAGCTCAACTCTGGACCTCTGCGCATAACTCCGGCCCCGGACACGCACATATCCTTCCGCTAAGTGCGACCCTTTGCATTAGCCTCAATCCAGTCATTACCACACTTCCCCGTCCACCCTGTTGTACCGTGAGTTCTCTGTGTCCCGTTTATATCTTCTACCTTGTAGTATTTTCTCCGGACCTTACTTATTTTCGTTGGACCTGACCTAGTCCCAACTCCGGTTGTTCCTTGTCCACCCTTTGGGCTGTTTACTTGTCACCGTAAATACTTGACCCTAGTTCTCTGTAGTATAAGTACCCTGTACTCTGTCCTGTATACTTCAGTCTGAAATCAACCATAGTCTCTACTCCCGTACTCTGTCTGTCTCTGTCTCTGTCTCTGCCTGACCGAAACCTACACAAGGGATCAATGCTCAATCCCCTTGTCATTGAATCCAATTGGTCTCAACTCTGGCTGGACTAACTCCTGGTCCAGCCTCTGCCCCTCCTTCGTCTGTTTCCATCCGGACTTGACCGGACCTCTTACCGGAGTAGACCCGGACTTGGCACCCTGCATCTGCTCTGTTGTCCCTGTAATCCTAGTTCCCTGTTTCTGCTTCCGCTCCAGTTTATTTTCCTGTCCCTGCTTTATTTTCCTGTCCATTTCTGCTCCATCCCTTGTCCCGACTAAGGTGTTTACTTGTCACCGTATATACTCACCTCTAGTCTTGTTACTATATAAACTACTATACTCCGGCCTAGTAGTTCCTCAGATCAAATCTCAACTAAGATACTCCCCACTCTGTACTACCCACTATGCTCTCCTAATCCATCTGTTCACCTGAACTCCTGAACTCTGGCCAACTCCGGCCTTTGTCCTATCTCGTCCCCTTGGTCCTATGTCTGATCCTAGCAAGTCTCCTACTTGCACGAGGGCAAAAGCCACCTCTGTCCCAGACTTGATGCTAGACCTCTCAGGACTTATCCCACCTCTGGGATGTCCTTTGCTCCAGACAAGCTGTGCTCAACTCCAGACCACTTTCCTGCGGTCTGGACTTACTCTGCAAAAACCCAAACTTACTCCCTGTGCTTCTCCAGTGCCCGGACTTCGTTCATTTGACCCAGACTTGACTCTCCACACTAACTAGCATCTACTAGTGTCTGGACTTACCTCCTCATTAGTTCCCTGCACCTCTGGACCTCCTAGTAAGATCATTGAGGAGAACTGATCTTGACACTGGGTGGCGGATAGGTGGAGGTCGTCTACTGCACCTGCTTTCTCAGCAAGGGCTGCAGTGATACGAGCGTGAGAGTGCATAGTCATAGTCATAAGAGATGGGACTGGATATGCATACAAGTTTTAGAACAGTGAACCCACACAAGTGCGAGTCTGAAATACTGTCAAGTCTGGGTCTACTCCAGTAAGAGGTCTGGTCAAGTCTGGACAGAAACAGACGAAGGAAGAGAGCAGAGGGCTGGACAAGGGATTAGTCCAGCCAGAGTTGGTGACCTTTCAGATTCAACGACTAAGGATAACAAGTGTTGATCCCTTGCATAGGTTCCGGTCAAGAAGAGTCAGAGACAGAGACAGAGACAGACAAGAAGTGGAGTAGAGACTATGGTTGATTTCAGACTGAGGTGTACAAGGTAAACTAGAGGGTACTTATACTAAGTAGAAACTAGGGTCGAGTACATACAGTGAGAAGTAAATAACCTAATAGCAGACAAGGGATGACCAGAGTTAGGACTAGGTCAGGTCCAGTGAAAATAAAGTCAGGTCTGGGTAAAATAAATCAGGTCTGGTGAAAATGCTACAAGGTCTAGGATATATCCAGTTCACAGGGAACTCATGTCAAGGCAGGGTAGATGGGCAAGTGTGGTAAGGACTGGATGCGGGCTAGACCAAGGGTCATAGTTAGCGGAAGGTTATCTGCACATCCGTGACCAGAGTAAGTGATGGGTGACCGGAGTTGAGCTGTAGGGCTGCGATGCGACTGTAGTAACCGGATAAGATCCAGAGTTGGACATGGTCGTAACAGAATCTCTCTGGGCTCACTCAGCACAAGTGCAGATCTCATTTGTCTTTCAATCACCTCTTCCAAAGCTTTCCAGACCATGCAGGGTCATCTGGCTCTTTAGGTCAAGAGCAACACAATATAGACAGGCCAGCTGTCAAGACCGGTTCTCCTCGACGATCTTACTAGGAGGTCCAGGGGACTAATGAGGAGGTAAGTCC
This sequence comes from Scleroderma bovista, assembly GCA_037178675.1. NCBI lineage: Eukaryota > Fungi > Basidiomycota > Agaricomycetes > Boletales > Sclerodermataceae > Scleroderma > Scleroderma bovista. The sequence goes on from JAYMGJ010000323.1 coordinate 25,142, forward strand.
AGACACTAGTAGGTGCTAGTTAGTGTGGAGAGTCAAGTCTGGGTCAAACAAACAAAGTCCAGGCACTAGAGAAGCACAGGGAGTAAGTCTGTGTTTTTGCAGAGTAAGTCCAGACCGCGGGAAAGTGGTCCAGAGTTGAGCGCAGCTTGTCCGGAGCAAAGGACATCCCAGAGGTGGGATAAGTCCTGAGAGGTCTAGCATCAAGTCTGGGACAGAGGTGGCTTTTGCCCTCGTGCAAGTAGGAGACTTGCTAGGATCAGACATAGGACCAAGGGGACGAGATAGGACAGAGGCCGGAGTTGGCCAGAGTTCAGGAGTTCAGGTGAACAGATGGATTAGGAGAGCATAGTGGGTAGTACAGAGTGGGGAGTATCTTAGTTGAGATTTGATCTAAGGAAACTACTAGGCTGGAGTATAGTAGTTTATATAGTAACAAGACTAGAGGTGAGTATATACAGTGACAAGTAAACACCTTAGTCAGGACAAGGGATGGAGCAGAAGCAGACAGGAAAATAAACCAGGTACAAGAAAATAAAGCAGGGACAGGAAAATAAACTGGAGTGGAAGCAGAAACGGGGAACTAGGATTACAGGGATGATGGAGCAGATGCAGGGACAAGTAGGTAAAGGGAACTAGGTTGGAAGAGGACAAGTAAGGGTTGGAGGTGGACTTAACTAATGTTAAGTCTGGAGCGATGTCCAGGACTGGAGGAAGTGAGACCGGGGAAAGTGGGACTGGAGGAAGTGCAAGAGCGGAGGGAGTGCATGAGTGGAGGGAGTGCACAGGTCGAGGAAGGGCAGAGTAGCTGGAGGAAGGTCCAGAGTTGGACATTTCCATGTCCAAGGCCATTGGTGGACCTGGCAGAGGGAGTGGAGTGGAACAGGAGCAGACCTGAGCCAGAGTTGGATGTATCAGCCGGAGTTGGGCTAGATCGCAGACCAGACAAGGGGAGTGGCCAGACTGAAACTGGAGTAGTGACTAATGGTAGGTACAGGTCTGACATGGAGGAGTTAGACTGTGGATCTGTCTGTAGGAAGACAGGGGTTAGTCCTGAGGTGACCAGAGTTGAGCTGGAGTGCAGCTATGGGGCTGGAGATGGCCAGACTAGATCTGGAGTTGCGTCTATGCCTAAGGAGAGGTCAGGCGGGCCAGGGTTAGACCAGAGTTGCAACTGGGAAAAGTATGGATATGACAGGAACTCCTTATCATGGATGTCGTAGTTTAACTCCAGAGCAGTCAAGGTCTGGGAGTAGTAGGCGACCGGACAGATCTCTCTGTTGGTGCAGGTAATAGACAAGATACCAGCGACAATATAGTCGGAGGCATCAGTTTCCACGATGATAGGGGTGTCTGGAATAAAGTGGGTGAGGATAGGCACAGTGGTGAAGGCATGCTTGAGAGCATTGAAGAAACGTTGACAGTCCTCAGAGAAGTTCCAAGGAGCATCTTTCCAGGTGAGCTGGGTAAGAGGGACCACAATGTCAGAGTAGTTGAAGATGAACCAGCGGTAGAAATTGGCAAAGCTCAAGAAGGACTGGATGTCTTTTACCTTTCAAGGTTCAGGCCAGTCGGAGATAGTTGATGCATGAAACCTGTATTAGGATTCTTGTCGATGAAGGTCCAGAGAGTGGAGAGCTCAACTGGAGACAGTGAGTAGGGAGTTCCCAAAGGTGGAGAGGTACCTTCTTCAAGGTTGATCTTCAGATCGTACTCATGATGTGGGGGAAGTTCAGAGGCCTTTGCCTTACTGAACACATCTGCATAATTGCGATACTCTGGAGGGACTATGTCCAAGTCTGGTGGAGTAGAGGTGGAGGAAGAACAAGCCTTTGCTGAATTGGAAGGAAGCAGCTGAAGTTGGTATTTGGTGGATCCCTCTAATTTGCACGCATGCATGAATGTGGCTGTGTTAATCAGAGAGATGTGTGGAGGGGTGCAAACCAGAGTGTTGGCAGATGGCACAAGGCCGGGGCCAGATTGGCCGGAGAGGCCAGAGACAGGGTTACCAGACAGAACTGGAGAGGGAGTCGATGGGGGTGCTGGCAAACTTTCTGCAAGTGTTCGGAATGTTAAACTGCTCAATACCCAGTCAATCGACGGATTGTAGCAGGTGAGCCAGTTATGTCTGAGAACAATTTTGCATTCAGAATCCAGCAGAGTTAGGTAAAAGGTCATGGGGGTGACATCACCGGATGCGGGGAACTTCACTGAAAGGTTGATGGCTTGAGTAATTACAAAATTCGAGGTACCATCAAAAATCTGGAGTACAATTGGGGAGACAGAGTAAGTGAGGAGAGAGTGTCCGAGAGCATATTTGGTATCTACAAAACAGTGCATGGAACTGGAGTCCACAAGCGCATGGAGTTCTGGTAAATTGTAAGACAAGGAGAACATGAGGCATAAGAGAATTAGGATCTAAGAGAGCGGACATGTTGAGGTGGGCCTCCTTGGGTGCACTTCCAGAGTCAATGCAGCTCGCTGGTTGTGTGGAGGGCTGGGAGCTGCTTACTCTTTTTTTGACTTGGAGTTGGCACCTGAGTTGGAGTCCATCTTACTGGACTCAGCAGTGATGGCCGCAGCGTGAGCCTTGGCCTTTTTTGTCTTCTTTGGACAATTGTCTGTGAAGTGACCAGTACCCCTGCAGAACATGCAGAGGTTGTTGTCCAGATGCCGTTTACATTCGTCTGTGGTTAGCTTCCTGTCTTTACCAAGTTTGTTGGTTAGGTCCAGTCTGGAACCGGAGGAAGACTGGTTGCTGGTCATTTTGGATGAGCTGGAGGAGTTGGCAGAGCTGGGGGAGTTTCTGGTCTTGGATTTCTCCTGACCAGAGTTGGATGAGTTGCCTCCAGAGTTGGAGGACTTGGTTGGGGATGAGGCAGGCTGACTCTTCGTCATGCAAGAGATCTTGTCTTTGTGCTCCCAATAGCGTATGTCAATTTCTTGACAAAGGGCCCTAAGCCCATGCAGAGTCAGGGGCTTCCCAACTCGGGCTATCTCGTCCTTGAGGTGGTCCGGGAGACCAGAGTAGAATAGGTGGCGGAGCGCACCATCCCCATAGTCCTGGACCTGTGAGGCAAGTCAGTTGAAGTCAACTATGTACTGCATAACTCGGTGAGCATCCTTCATCTGGAGATGCTCTAATTGATGCTCTGCATCAGTGATGGGATTGTGAGGTCCAAAGGTGCTCTGGAGTTCAGCAACGAAGTGGACCCAACTGTCCATCCAGTGTGGACAGTCAGTTGGATCACCAGAGTTCAGTAGGTCCAGTTCAAACCATTCTAGGGTCATCCCTTTTAGGTATGATTGGGCAAAAGTTACCTTTGCCCTATCAAGGCAGAATGCCTTGGCTTGATCCTGGAAGCAGAGCTCACACTGGACCAAGAAGGTCCTGAGCTTTTTGGGGTCTGTACCGTTGAAGGTGTCTGGCTCATGGACTTTGGCACAGGAGGAAGAGGACTCATTGGTCTGGTGGGAAAAGTGGGAGAGGTGGTTGACGGCAATGGCTAGATTATGGAAAACAGCTAGACCAGGGTCTAGCTCTTCCAGGGCGTTGACAAACTCATTGTTGTTGTTGTTGTTGTTGTTGTTGTTGTTGTTGTTGTTGTTGTTGTCATCTCTGGGTCGTCTGGATCATCTCCGGGACCATCTTCTGGGCCGAACCATTGGAATCAACTGGGTTTGCGACTATAGGGAAATCTGTCATCAGGAATGGATCCATGACGACCAAGGTCTGCAGAACCACAAAGGCTCTGGGATGCAGCACCTTGACACAGAGTCAAAGATGCTGTGGGGTTTCAAGCTGTAAAGCTCTGGAATTGGCTTACAGAAGCCGGAGGTTGCCTGCGGTTAGACAGGGCTTGCTGGGCGGCAGAAAGGTGAAGGTCGTCTACTGCACCTGCTTCTTCAGCAAGTGCGGCGGCAGTACAAGCATGAGAGCGTGTAGTCATGGTCATGAGTGAATGGAACTGGATATGCATACAAGGTTTGGGACAGTGAACCCACACAAGTGCGAGTCTGAAATACTGTCAAATCCAGGTCTACTCTGGTAGGAGGTCTGGTCAAGTCCAGACAAAGGTGGACAAAGGAAGAGAGCAGAGAGCTGAACAAGGGATTACACTGCAAGCATTTCTCAATGTTTTATGACAAAACATTATGAAAATATAGAAGAAAGAGATACTCTTTTATTTACAACTTTGTTTAACAAAAAACACAAATATCATACAGCATCATTTTGTCATTTTCTTTGCCAAAACATCATTTGAGATCATTTCTTATGTTAGAACTATAAAAAATTTAACTTTTTTCTTCTGCCTGTTCCTTGAAAAACAAATAAAAAAGAAAATGTAACTTTCACTGCAAGCATTCCTCAATGTTTCATGACAGAACATTGTAAAAAAATAGAAGAAAGAGATACTCTTTTATTTACAATTTTGTTTAACCAAAAAAAAAAACAAATATCATACAGCATTATTTTTGTCATTTTTGTGTGAAGACATGATTTGAGATCATTTCTTATGTTAGGACTATAAAAAATTTAACCTCTTTCTTCTGCCTGTTCCTTGAAAAATAAATAAAGAAAAGACAATGTAACTTTTCTCACAGCAAGTATTTTAGCATGTTTTATTAGAAATAAGACACCATATTATTGTTGAAAACATGCTGAAAGAAAATAATGAATTTTTCTTCAAGAAACATGATTGTTCCTGGATGCTGATTGGCTGGCTAGAGTGTTATGACCAAAAAAATATAGCATATTTCCTATACATTTATTCTTGTGGAAAAGAGTATCTTTTGATTCAATTTTTCACTGCAGAAAATTGAAAATGTCTGCTGTGAGAAAAGTTACATTGTCTTTTCTTTATTTGTTGTCCAAGAGACAGGCAGAAGAAAAAGGTTAAATTTTTTATAGTCCCAACATAAGAAATGATCTCAAATCATGTCTTGAAAAAAGAAAGACAAAAAAGATTCTGTATGATATTGGTCTTTTTTATTGAATAAAATTGTAAATAAGAGAGTATCTCTTTCTTCTATTTTTAAAAAATATTTTCTCATGAAACATTGAAAAATGCTTGCAGTGGTATCTTTTGATTCAATTTTTCACTGCAGAACATTGAAAATACTTGCTGTGGGAAATTTTTTATTTTTATTTCTTTATTTGTTTTGCAAGGGACAGGCAAAAGAAAAAGCTTAAATATTTTATACTCTCAACATAAGAAATGATCTCAAATTATGTCTTGACACAAAAATGACAAAAGTAATGCTGTATGATATTTGTCTTTTTTGTTGAACAAAATTGCAAATAAAACAGTATCTCTTTCTTCTATTTTTTTTACAATGTTTTGACATCAAACATTGAGAAATGCTTGCAGTGTTAGTCTGGCCGGAGTGGGTGACTGCTTGGATTCAACAACAAGGATGACATGCATTGATCCCTTGCGTAGGTTCCGGTCAAGGTGATGGAGACAGAGACAGAGACAGTGACTGTCAAGTCCGGGTCTACTCCGGTAGGGGGTCCGGTCAAGTCTGGACAGAAGCGGACGAAGGGGGAGAGCAGAGGGCTGGACAAGAGATTAGTCCGGCCGGAGTTGGTGACCGCTTGGATTCAACGACTAAGGACAACGAGCGTTGATCCCTTGCGTAGGTTCCGGTCAAGAAGGGGAGATGGAGACAGAGACGGAGATGGGCAAGATCAGGAGTAGAGACTATGGTTGATTTCAGACTGAGGTGTACAAGGTAAACTAGAGGGTACTTATACTAAGTAGAAACTAGGGTCAAGTACATACGGTGACAAGTAAACAACCTAATAGTGGACAAGGGATGACCGGAGTTAGGGCTAGATCAGGTCCAGTGAAAATAAAGTCAGGTCCAGTGAAAATACTACAAGGTATAGGATATATTGAGTTCATGGGGAACTCACATTGAGGCAGAGTAAATGGCAAAGTGTGGTAAGGACTGGTTGCAGACTAGACCAAGGGTTGTAGTTAGTGGAAGCATATCTGCGTGACCGTGACCAGAGTAACTGAGAGTGACCGGAGTTGAGCTGTAGGGCTGCAATGTGACTGGAGTTGGACATGGTTGTAACAGACAACTTCACCATGCATTACAAGAAGGGACAACAAAATGATGCAGTTGGTGGTGCAGATGATGATGCAGCCCCTTGGATGTATGACATGTATGATGTGTGATATCAAGATCCACACCAAGTTATCCACAACATCCTTGCAACTTTTGAATACAAGGATGAAATGGATTATGTTCCATACCGAGAATACAATGCCACGGATGATCAGAGGTGCTGGAAAGACTTCATGTCTGGAGACTGGGCCTGGGAGGAAGCAGTACTAGTCTTTCTACTAATGTTTACATGATTTTTTTTTCTGATTTCAAGTCTTTAGGACTGGATCCTTCATGAGAATCCAACAGCAGCAGGGTCAACCTTGGTCCCTGTTATTCTTGAAAGTGACAAGACCACGGTATCTGTAGCAACAGGCCAAACAGATTACTATCTGCTTTATCTCTCCATAGAAAATGTGTGGAACACCGTTTGTCATGGTCACTGCAATGCTGTAGTTCTCATCGGGTTTCTTGCCATGCCCAAAAGTAAGTTTGGCTCACTTCACTTCAGTCCTACTCATGACATGTCACAGCAATGAGAGAACATGCAAGCATGAATGCATTTCATAAATTCAAACAGTAGCTTTTCCACTCTTCACTGACCCAAATTCTTTCCCCACTTCATCTGGCAATGAAGGTCCCAGAGCTTGTACTGTTTGGAGATGACTACTACCAGCGTGTCATATACTCACTTGCAGCTTACATCGCTGACTATGAGGAGCAAGTCCTCCTGTCATGTATTTTACACAATTGGTGTGCAAAGTGCATCACACATTGGGGGAACCTTGATGAAGAAGCGCTCCACCACTGTCGTGAGCATTCTGACACACTCATTGAAGAATTTGAATCTTGAAAACTTCAAGAGGAGTATGGAATTGTTGGTGACCTAATTGTAAGTATTTACTCTTTTGCTTTCACTGCAGGCATTTCTCAATGTTTCATGACAAAACATTGTAAAAAAATAGAAGAAAGAGATACTCTCTCATTTACAATTTTGTTAAACAAAAAAGACAAATATCATACAGAATCTTTTTTGTCTTTCTTTTGCCAAGACATGAGTTGAGATCATTTCTTATGTTAGGACTATAAAAAATTTAACCTTTTTCTTCTGCCTGTTCCTTGCAAAATAAATAATGAAAAGACAATGTAACTTTTCTCATAACAAGTATTTCAGTATGTTTTATTAGAAATAAAGTACCATATTATTGTTGAAAACATGTTGAGAGAAAACAATAAATCTTTCTTCAAGAAACATGATTGTTCCTGGATGCTGATTGGCTGGCTAGAGTGTTATGACCAAAAATATATAGCATGTTTCCTAAACATTTATTTTTATAGAATATAATATCTTTTGATTCAAATTTTCACTCCAGAACATTGCAAATGCTTGCTGTGAGAAAAGTTATGTTGTCTTTTCTTTATTTGTTTTGCAAGGGACAGGCAGAAGAAAAAGGTTACATTTTTTATATTCCCAACATAAGAAATGATGCTGTATGATGTTTGTCTTTTTTGTTAAACAAAATTGTAAATAAAAGAGTATCTCTTTCTTCTATTTTTTTTACAATGTTTTGTCATGAAACATTGAGAAATGCTTGCAGTGAATGCGGCATGTTGAACGGAACATGTGTATCACAGTCATTTGAGGCTTTAGGTATGAAACTTCACTTGACAGACCACCATTGATGCTGATTGCTATTAAGGACTGCTTGCTAATGTGAACTGTGATGAGTGTGGTGATCCCAAAGAAGGCCATACATGAGACGAAACTGAACAAACAGCAAGTCATGAAGAGGAGACTGGTGAAACTGATGATGCACCTATGATGATTGATGCCCATGTTATAGAAAGGTGGTGGTTTGCACAGGGAAGGTCTAGCCTGAAAGAAGGGAGAAGGAGAAGCTGTAGATAACCTCAGTATGCTGGCAAGCTACTTATATATTAGTATATACCTGTAGGTAACTACAAGGTATTAGTAGGTAGGAATGTGGTTAGTAGGAATGTACTCACCCTCAGTAGTCTGGCAAGCTACTGAGGGAACTATGGTACTTGGAACTCTACTCTAGTGCGATGCATGCTTATGTAAGTAGGTAAATATACCACAACAATCTGCTTATAACTTCAGCACATGTATCATTGGCATGGACACCCCGTACACTTTACTTTCCATTGCTTGCGTAAGTACTGACCAACCTGTCTTACTACTAGAACGTGATCGCGCAAAGAATGTAGTGGGCCTGGCAGCTGAACTTGACTTACCACAATTCCTCGACATGCTCCATCGCTTTCTTCATCTCCAACTCAAGCCCATGGATGCTTGTGATCCAGAAGACATTCCCCTTGAGGAATGCCCATTTTACGACAGTAGACTTTATGTCTATAATTCTGCATGCTCCATGTTTTTTTCACCCAGTGATCTGAGTGGCATTCATGGCATGCATGATGAGTATATTCGCTCCTGCCCAATGTGGAGGAATGAAGGCCCTCGTTTGGACTGTGTATTTGTTGTAACTGACCCACAGGCAGAAGGCATGCGCAGCTTCGATGTTGTGTGTGTTCTGTGTTTTTTTTCTTTCAAGTATCTAGGGACAGAATATCCATGCGCTGTCATTCATTGGTTTGACTGTGTGGGGGATGGCCCAGACACTGACACAGGGATGTGGATTGTCCGCCCAGGCTACCGAGCACGCAATAACAAAAACATTGCTATCATCCACATTGATGCTATATATCACACTGCGCATCTCATTCCCGTCTATTCTGCTCACAACATTAATCCAAGAGACATCAAACCTCACCATTCATATGATGTGTTCAGCTCCTTCTATGTAAATAAATTTGTTGATCATCACGCATTCAAAATGGCTTTCTAGCTCAGCCCTAAGTTATGTGATACTGGTAAGCACTCACAGTCTTCTGTCTTCCGTATTCCTTCTAAAATGCATCAGAAACCCCAATCAGCAGTGTCTGTTTCATGGCAACCTGACCTTCTACAGCCACAAGCCCATATTGCGCCTATGCACCAAGTTCGTTGCTCACCTATTTCCTCACCCAGAGTTGCCACCATCCTCTTCTCGCTCAACGGTGAAGCTGCCCTATTTTATCGCATATGCCCTCCATTGCACAAACTACCTCCCTTGGTTTGTGGCCCTCATCCTCCTTCAATGACTCAAGGCACATTTTCCCATTGCATGGGGATCATCAGGCCATCGTCTCTTTGTATCTGCATTCATGTTGGCCAGCAAGGTCATCTGCGACATTCCTCTGTGTCGTCCCCTAGTACTCATGCCAGCATCAACAACATGTTCTCATTCATCCACAAGCAGCCCACTGCAAATGAGTTGATAATGATGCATCCAGCTTCTACTTCTGTGCCCCTGTGCACTTACAAATTCATCCCTATAATCACAGTCACCAGCATCATGAATCAACAGCTTCCATCACCTCCCTTGGTCCCCCTGTCAGCATGAGCATTGCCCCGACTTTTCTGTTGACTCTGTCCTCAGTGATTTCTCAGGTGCCCATCTTGGCTGTCCTGTGTTGGGGGACAAGATGCTTGAATCTGCATTCAACCATGGCATGCCATTGACGGCAATTTCCACCTCACCGCTGGAGAGTCTTGCAGGGAGCATACACAGTGAACGGATCACCTCGGAAGAGTACGAATACTGCACTACCTATGATTCCATCATGGATAGTCACACCGGACCACAGAAGACCACAGTGGAAAATTCAATATTTGGGTATTGTACATCTGTTTCCTCGTCCAACTCCACGTTCTTCATCAAGAACTCTGATGGCCACAATTCTCCTCATTACTGCCCTATTTCAAGCTTCAGTATTGCCAGTTCGCATGGCCCCATAAAGGAGCATGACACTATGATTAGCGTGAGTGTGTCTACAATTTACAAGAACACTTCTGATGGCCATGTAGATGCTGGGTGGTGGCCATGTTCAACGCTGTTCTGTTGGGTCCATGATTGAAACTTTGCCCTGCGTTCATATGGAAAGGTGCAAGAACTTGCCCATGGATCCTCTGGAGCCAGTTTTCAAGCACCTCAAAGGAGACTACGAGACCCCTGACAAGTCGTGCATCATCGAAATGAAGCCGTCCATCGCTTCTGCCTCAAGCTCCTTCAAATTCGGAGATGAATGTATGATTTGTGCAAAGCATGGCCTCTTGGAACGCCAGAGCTTGGAGAACATGTGTCAAGCACCTACAATCTCCGCCTTGCTTCTGGGTGCTACTCCGACGAAAAAAGGGGACAAGTTCAACAGGAGAAGGTACAACTCCAAAGGGAGGAGATGCAAGTCCAACATAGAGGAGGACAAGTCCTACAGGGGAGGAGTTCAGCACCTGAGGGAAGAGGAAGAAAGACATAGGGGGTGAGGGTGTTGGCTTCAGCTTATGTGCTGCACCCTTGGACAGGCTGGGCCCTCGTATTTCAGAGGAGTGGAGTTGTAACGGAGGAGTAGGAGGAGGAGGAGTCAAGTTGGAGGAGGAACTTAGAGTCAGACAGAAGCAAGATGAGGACAGGGCTTTGTTGATATTTGTACTAAGGTACGAGGAAATACACAGAGGCTTATATACTAACTGAAAGGACAGGATCCTTGTGATAAACACAAGACATGTGAAAGACAGAGTAGGAGAAACACATGAGAGGAGGAAACACATGGAAGGAGTAAACACATGGAAGGAGTAAGTAGCAACAGGGTGACAAGTAAGTGACAGGAAGGAAACAGGGTATGTACCTGGAGGTATGACAGAAGTGGGCCAGATGGACCGGAGGAATAGAGTAGGAGTTTGGAGGTGATGTGTTGGAGTTCGTAGGAGATATGTCGGAGCAAATAGGAGAGATGTTGGAGTTGATAGGAGAGACATCGGAGTTGGTAGGAGATGCATTGGAGCAAAGAGGAGATGTGTAGGAGTTGGCATGGATGTGACAGTATCCCCCCCTTAGGTCCTGAACCCTTGAAGGCCATAGGCAAGCCCTGAGGATGAAACGAGGAGAAGGGACAGTGACAAGCCAGAGGAGAAGTGGAATGACAAAGGGAGGAGCATGGAGAAAAGGGGGGAGTTGCACCATCAAGTGGGGAAAGGTCCGGGCTTCTCAGGATAGCGATGATGGAAGTCTTGGACCAGTTCCGATGCATTCCCTAGCTCAGTGGCCAAAAGCCAAGAAGTTTCTTCATCAGTACCCTGATAACCAGCCCAGCGCACCAAGTAAAGTAGTTTGCAATGTCGGCGACGGTTATCAATTTTGGAGTCTAAGATCTCCGCAATCTCATATTCCAATTCACCATCAACCTCCACCACAGACGGAGGAGGCTGGAATCGCTCTGGGATAGTGTTCGGAGTTGCTAACTCCAACTGCACAACATGGAAGACCGGATGGATGGAGTGCATGGAGTCAGGCAACTTCAGGGTAAAGGAGTGCATACCAGGTCTAGCTATAATACTGTAAGGTCCAAGATATTTCTCCGAAAGCTTCTTTGAAGGATGAGTGGAGTGGAAATATTTTGCTTTGACAAAGGCTTGATCTCCAATTTTGAAATCTGGAGGTGGAGCTCTACAAGCATTGGCAGGGCCTTGGTAGCGCTTTTGAGCGGCGGACATTTTGGAGTGGAGGAAGGAGTGGAGTTCCGCAAGATCAGTCACATAGGAGTGAGCATGTTCTGAAGACAGCAGAGCATCAGAGTTGATGGTGATCGAGGGATGGTAGCCTTTGTTGGCAAAGAAAGGAGACACCAGTGGTAGCGCTCGGAGCATTGTTATAAGCAAATTCCACAAGAGGGAGGAGGTCTGCCCAGTTGTCCTGTTGGTAGTTGCAATAAATGCAAAGGTACTGTTTCAGAGTTTGGTTAGCACACTCAGTCTGGCTGTCACCTTCAGGATGGTAACCAGAGGTAAAGTGCAGTCGGATGTCGAGAGCCTTTCCGAGTGAGCAGAAGAAATGGGAGACAAACTCCAGACCTCTGTCGGAGGTGACATGGGAAGGTACTCCATGCTTGGAGAAGACATGGGTGACAAAGAGTTTTGCTAACTCTGGCGAAGTAATGGTATCATGAGTTGGAATGAAAATGCCTTGCTTAGAGAGGCGGTCAATGACAATGAGGATGGAGGAGTATCCACTGGAGAGAGGAAGGTGCTCAATGAAATCCATGGATATGGAGTTCCAAGGTTGCTCTGGCACAGGGAGTTGTTGGAGGAGTCCATAGGGGCGATGACGCGGAGTCTTAGCACAAGCACAAGTAGTACAGGAGCTCACATATTTCTTGACAAAGGAGCGGAGCTGTGGCCAAGTGTATTCACATCGGACTAACTCCAGAGTGTGATTCTGACCAAAGTGACCAGAGAGAGGGTGGTCATGCTTATATTGGAGAATTCAGAGTCGGAGGTCAGAGGAATCAGGGACATAGATGTGACCATCCAAGTGGAGGAAACCATTGGAGTCAAGCGACCAGCAGAGCTGAGTAGGAGTTGAGCAGAAGCAATGGGATCAGAGCTGAGGGAGGAGTGAATATCCTTGCGGAGTTGCTCATGATCAAAGACCATAGCAGCTCAGAGGCATGGAGCAAGGAGTTGGGTTGCTCGGAGGGATGCAGTGAGCTGTTCCTGTGAGAAGACAGGTCGGAGATTTTGAGGATTGACTAGAGTGAAGTCCCTATCCCCCCCCTTTTGGGTAGACATCCCATCGTCTAGTTAAAGCATCTGGTTTAGCACCAAGATGCCCAGGGCGGAAGCAGATCAAAAGATGGAACTGCGAGAGGAACTCTGACCAATGAGCCTGGCAGCGAGTGAGGACCTTGGAGGAGGAGAAATATTCCAAGTTCTTGTGGTCTGTAACAACATCAATCAGAGTTGTGGAGCCCTCAAGGTAATGACACCAGTGGCGGAAGGCTTCGAAGATTGTGAGGAGTTCCTTGTTGTGGGTATCATAGTTTAGCTCTGGAGGAGTCATAGTGCGGGAGTAGAATGCAACTGGTCATAGTTCACCATCGGAGCAAGTGATGGAGAGAATACCAGCAACAGCATAGTCGGAGGCATCAGTTTCAACAGCAAGCAGAGCATCAGGGACCCAATGAGTAAGGATCAGAGCAGAGGTAAAGGCCTCCTTCAGGGAGTTGAAAGCAGAGCAACACTGATTGGAGAAATCCCAAGGAGATCCCTTGCAGGTCAAGCAGGTGAGAGGAACAACAATGTCAGAGTAATTATGAATGAAGCGATGGTAGAAGTTGGCAAATCTGAGGAAGGATTGGATGTCCTTGACTTTGCAGGGTTCTGGCCAGTCCTGGATAGCTTGGACCTTCTCTGGAGACATGGAGAGGCCCTGTGGAGAGAGGGAGTAGCCCAAGTATTCCACAGAGGTGGAGTGGAACTCGCACTTTTCAGGTTTAGCAATCAGGATCCTGGGAATAGATCAGAATGTCATCCAAATAGACTACCACACACACATCCAGCATGTCCGCAAAAATGCTATTGATGAAGCACTGGAAAGAAGCTGGAGCATTGGTAAGTCTGAAAGGCATAACAAGCCATTCATAAGAGCCATAGCAAGTGCGGAAGGCAGTTTTCCATTCATCACCTGGAGCGATGCAGACCAAATGGTATGCATGTTGGAGATCGATCTTGGTATAGATGGTTGGGCGGCTGGGAGAATCAAGGAGGTCGGAGATGAGCGGAAGTGGATAACAATCTTTTTTGGTGATTTTATTGAGACCACAGAAGTCCACACAAAGACAGAGCGATCCATCCTTTTTCTTGACAAAGAGGACTGGAGCAGCATGAGCAGAGGTAGTCGGACGAATGAACCCATAGCAGAGATGCTCATCTATGAAAGTGCGGAGTGCTTTGAGCTCGGTCAGAGATAAGGAGTAGATGGTTCCAAGAGGAGGAGAGGAGCCATCCTCAAGGTCAATCTTGAGATCGAAATCACAATGCGGAGGGAGTTGAGTGCTCTTGGCTTTACTAAAGACATCAGCAAAGTCATGGTATTCAGGAGGAACACTTGAGAGCCCAGGAATAGGGGTGTTGTCAAGTCTGGGTCTACTCCGGTAGGGGGTCCAGTCAAGTCCAGACAGAAGTGGACAAAGGAGGGCAGAGGGCTGGACAAGGGATTAGTCTGGCTGGAGTTGGTGACTACTTGGATTCAACGACAAGGACAATGTGTGTTGATCCCTTGCGTAGGTTCCAGTCAAGGTGACAGAGACAGAGACAGAGACAGAGACAGGGACTGGAGTAGTGACTAAGTTGATTTTAGACTGAGGTGTACAAGGTAAACTAGAGGGTATTTATACTAAGTAGAAACTAGGGTTGAGTACTACATACGGTGACAAGTAAACAACCTAATAGCAGACAAGGGATGACCGGAGTTAGAACTAGGTCAGGTCCAGTGAAAATAGAGTCAGGTCCGGTGAAAATGCTACAAGGTCTAGGATATATCGAGTTCATGGGGAACTCATGTCAAGGCAGGGTAGATGCCGAAGTGTAGTAAGAGTGAATGGGGTATAGACCAAGGGTCATACTTAATGGAAGGTTATCTGCACGACCGCAACCGGAGTAAGTGACTAGCGACCGGAGTTGAGCTGTAGGGCTGTGATGTGACTGGAGTAACCGGATAAGATCCGGAGTTGGACATGGTCGTAACAGTATCCCCCCTTTAGGGGCCAAACCCATGAGGCCCCAATGAGGCTGTTGTGTGGTCGCCTAGAAACAATGCGGAGTCTGGGGTGATTGTCTGAGTACGAAATCTGGATCTATAAAGATCAGACCGGTTTTGCCTTTACCCCCAATTTACTGCCATCTAAGAATGTCTGCCACTGCCAAGTCCACCAGCCCCATCACCCCTGCTGCCACTGAGTCCAAGGATTGGACAAAGGTTTCAACACTGGAGTTACAGTCTGGTAGCGAGGACAAGTTCGACGTTCTCGATGCCAAGGCAAAGGAGCGCCGTTGTTGCAAGCAAGTGAAGAGGGAGGAGAAGCAGTGAGCGCATGAAGAGGTGGAGGCGAAAGCTCGTGAGGAGGCAGAGCGGAAAGCCAGAGAGGAGGCGGAGCACCAGGCATGCGAGCAGGCAGAGAAGGACAGGGTGGAGGTGCAGCGTAGGGCTGCAGAGGTCACTGCGAGGAAGAGGGCACTGGCACAGGAGGCGTCAAAGAAAAGAGCGAGGGAAGAGCTGGAGGCAGGTCTGAGTGGTGACCAGAGTGACAACGTCCGGTAAGTAATCTATTATTTCTCTTTGCTATTTTTATTAACCTCCTGGCAGGTGTGTCCGCTGTGCGAAGCACAAAGCCAAGTGCAAAAGGGACCTGGAGAAACCCAAGCAGTGCGCGTGTATGAAGTGCGCTGGACTTGAGGAGTGGTGTGAGTGGCCGGAGGTGGGGAACGTCGGGTCTGGGTCCAGCAGTGACAAGGGCAAGGGAAAGGCAGTCGAGACATCGCCACGAGGAGGTGAAAAGAGGAAGAAGAAGAAGAAGACGAAGGTCGTCAACAACAATGACGATGAGATCGTGGAAGTGGCAGGTCTGTCCAGGTCAAGGTCTGGTTTCAACACCAGACCTTTCCTGGAGCAGATGGACGGGTTGACAGCTGCAGTGGAGGCAATGACCAGTCAGATGGCCTGGATCGCGCACTCCATGTGGTCTGTATCACAGTCCAATGACCACCTGAGCGCTGGCCTCAAGACCTTTCTTGAGGAGTGCCGTTTCTTCACGGTGCCTTGGGACGAAGATGAGGAGTCGGAGGACAGCAAGCTGGAGGTCAACCCGGAGGAGGTCGAACAGGAGGTCCAGGGGCTCCAAGAGGAGCAAGAGAACCCTGGCGGCACTGTGCCAGAGTAAGTGGTCCAGTCCAGCTCCTTGTAAATAGAAAATGTAAATTAGTTTTATTTTTTATAAGAAAAGTGGACTGGAATTGAGAGTGAGTGATATTATTTGAGACAGAGTGAGACAGATAGGAGAAACAGATAAAGGAAACAGATAAGAGAAACAGAGAGTGAGAGTATTGTTACATGGACACGAGTGGTCTGGGTTTGTCCGGGTACCGGACATGATAATCTTCTAACAGTTCTGTTGTGTTGCCAAGTTCGGTGGCAAGTAGCCATGATGTTTCTTTGTCAGTTCCCTCATAGCTGGACCAATGTACCAAGTAGAGTAGCTTGCACGATTTATGGCGACGGTCAACCTTGGAGTCGAGGATCTCAGAGATCTCGAACTCCAGTTCACCATCTACTTTGACCGGTGGCGGAGGAGGCTGTATCCAGTCCAGTATGGTGTTGGGTATGGCCAGTTTGAGTTGGGAGACATGGAAGATGGGGTGAACTGCATGCATGGAATCTGGAAGACGGAGCGTAAAAGAGAGGGAGCCTACTTGCGCGATGATAGTGTAGGGCCCCAGGTTCTTCTCTGATAGCTTTTTGGATGGTCGTGTTGACCGGAAGTATTTGGCTTTCACGTACACTTGGTCACCAACCTTGAAGTCCAGTGCTGGAGTATGTTTGGCATCAGCCGGACCTTGGTAGTGAAGTTGTGCATTGGCCATTTCTTCTTGAAGGTACTGATGCAGCAACTCGAGGTCGACTGCATAGTCACGAGCCCTAGCAGAGGTCATGTCGCGTTCTGGGTAGACAGAGATGTTAGGGTGATAGCCCTTGTTCATGAAGAACAAAGAGACTCCAGTGGTAGCACTAGGTGCGTTGTTGTATGCGAACTCTGCCAACGGGAGTAGGTCCGCCCAGTTGTCCTGCTGGTAGTTGCAGTAGATCTGGAGGTATTGTTCGAGAGTCTGGTTGGAGTACTCAGTCTGGCCATTGCCCTCTGGGTGGTAACTGGAGGTGAAGTGGAGGCGCATGTCGAGAGCCTTTCTGAGTGACCAGAAGAAGTGTGAGACGAACTCGGTACCGCGATCTGAGGTGATGTGAGCGGGGACACCATGCTTGGAGAACACATGGAGGAGGAAGAGCTTTGCAAGCTCCGGGCTAGTGGTGGTGTCATGAGTAGGGATGAAGATGGCTTGTTTAGAAAGCCAGTCTACCATGATCAGGATGGCTGTAAAGCCAGTGGATGAAGGGAGTTGCTCTATGAAGTCCATTGAGATGGAGTTCCAAGGCTTCTCCGGTACAGGAAGCTGCTTCAGCAGTCTGTAGGGTCTGTGGCACAGTGTCTTAGCTCGTGCACAAGAGGTACATGACCGGACGTAGTCTTTGACAAAGGTCCGGAGACCAGGCCAAGTGTACTCATGCCGGATTAGCTCTAGAGTCCAGTTTTGCCCAAAATGACCAGTGAGTGGGTGGTCGTGTCGATACCGGAGTACCCGGAGACGGAGGTCGTCTGAGTCTGGTATGTATATGCAACTGTCTAGCCAGAGAAATCCTGCTTCGTCAGCGGACCAGCAAGAGTCCGGAGGGTCTGCGAGGTGGATCTGGGCAATGGGGTCAAGAGGGTAATGCAGAGAGGATGTCGCTATGGAGTGTTTCCACGTCAATGATCGCGACTGCACAGAGGACCGGGAGTTCTAGATAGGTAGCGTGAAGTGAGTTAGAGAGCTGTTCTTGAGTGAACACCGGCCGGAGATTCTGGGGGTTAACCCAGGCATAGCCACTATCCCCCTCTTTGAGGTAGACATCCCATCGTCTAGTGAGAGCGTCTGGCTTGGCACCAAGTTTTCCAGGACAGAAATGAATGACAAGATTAAATTGGGAGAGAAATTCAGATCACTGGGCTTGCCGGCGGGAAAGTACTTTTGAGGTAGAGAAGTACTCAAGGTTTTTGTGGTCCATGACGACGTTGATGGGAGTGGCGGAACCTTCTAGGTAGTGGTGCCAATTATGGAATGCCTCAAAGATGGCAAGTAGTTCTTTATTGTGGGTGTTGTACTTTAACTCCAGAGCAGTCAAGGTCCGGGAGTAGTAAGCAACTGGATGGATCTCTCTGTCAGTGCAGGTAATAGACAAGATACCAGCGACAGCATAGTCAGAGGCATCGGTTTCCACGATGATAGGGGTGTCCAGAATAAAGTGGGTGAGGATAGGCGCAGTGGTGAAGGCGTGTTTGAGTGCATTGAAAGAACGTCGACAGTCCTTGGAGAAGTTCCAAGGGGCATCGTTCTGGGTGAGCCGGGTAAGAGGGACCACAATGTCCAAGTAGTTGAAGATGAACCGGCAGTAGAAATTGGCAAAGCCCAAGAAGGACTGGATGTCCTTTACCTTTCAAGGTTCAGGCCAGTCGGAGATAGTTTGGATCTTGTCTGGAGACATAGTAAAACCATCCGGAGAGAGGCAATAGCCGAGGTACTCTACCGAGTCTGAGTGGAACTCACATTTCTCCAGTTTGGCAAAAAGGCCATGTAACTGGAGTTGGCACTGGGGAAACAGAGTAAGTGAGGAGAGAGTGTCCGAGAGCATATTTGGTATCTACAAAACAGTGCGTGGAACCGGAGTCCACAAGCGCACGGAGTTCTGGTAAATCGTAAGACAAAAGGTGAACATGAGGCATAAGAGAATTAGGATCATAAAGAGCGGACACATTGAGGCGAGCCTCCTTGGGTGCACTTCCAGAGTCAACGCAGCTCGTCAGTTGTGCAGAGGGCCGGGAGCTGCTTACTCTTTTTTTGACTCAGAGTTGGCACCTGAGTTCGAGTCTGTTTTACCGGACTCAGTAGTGATGGCTGTGGCATGAGCCTTGGCCTTTTTGGTCTTCTTTAGACAATTATCCACAAAGTGACCGGTACCCCCGCAGAACATGCAGAGGTTGTTATTGAGCCGCTGTTTGTGCTCATCAGCAGTCAGCTTCCCGTCCTTACCAAGCTTGTTGGTCAAGTCCGGTCTGGAACCAGAGGAGGACTGGTTACTGGTCATTTTGGACGAGCCAGAGGGGTTGATGGAGCTAGAGGAGTTACCGGCCTTGGATTTCTTCTGACTGGAGTTGGATGAGCTGCCTCTGGAGTTGGAGGACTTGGCTGGGGATGAGGTGGGTTGACTCTTTGTCATGCGAGAGATCTCATCTTTGTGCTCCCAATAGTGCACGTCGATCTCTTGGCAAAGAGCCCTAAGCCCATGTAGAGTTAGGGGCTTCCCAACTCAGGCTATCTCGTCCTTGAGGCAGTCCAGGAGACCAGAGTAGAAGAGGCGGCAGAGCGTGCCATCCCTGTAGTCCTGGACCTGCAAGGCAAGCCGCTTGAAGTCAACTATGTACCACATAATGCGGTGAGCATCCTTCATCCAGAGATGCTCTAATTGATGCTCTGCATCAGCGATGAGGTCATGAGGTCCAAAGGTACTCTGGAGCTCAGCGACGAAGTGAATCCAACTGTCCATCCAGTGTGGACGGTCAGCTGGATCACCAGAGTTTAATAGGTCAAGTTCGAACCATTCTAAGGTCATCCCTTTTAGATATGACTGGGTGAAAGTTACCTTTGCCCTATCAAGGCGGAATGCCTTGGCTTGATCCTGGAAACATAGCCCACACTGGACCAGGAACGTCCTGAGCTTTTTGGGATCCATGCCATTGAAGGTGTCCGGTTCACAGACTTTGGCATGGGAGGATGAGGAATCATTGGTCTGGCGGGAGAAACAAGAGAGGTGGTTGATGGCAAGAGCGAGATTGTGGAAAACAGCTAGACTAGGGTCTAGCTCCTCCGTGGCGTCGACGGACTCATTGTTGTCGTTGTCGTTGTCACCATCTCCAGGGTCATCCAGATTATCTCCAGGTCTGTCCTTGGGGCCAAACCATTGGTAACGGCCAGGGTTGCGACGTTCCGGAGTGGAGTCACAATGGTATGGGAAGCCATCGCCGGGAACAGATCCACAGTGACCAGGGTCTGCAGAACCACGAAGGCTCTGAGAAGCAGCATTGCGACGTGGAGTCATCAACACTACTGGGCTTCGAGCTGTGAAGCTCCAGAATTGGCTTACAGAAGCCGGAGGTTGCCTGCAGTTAGACAGGGCTTGTTGGGTGGTGTGAGTCAAAGTGTGGATTTGGGTCGGAGTAATAACCCAAACACAACACCAACAAAGGACTACGAAAATGTGCGAGTGGTGGTTTACCTCTGCGGTGTCCAGAGAGGATGTGCTGAGGAGGGGGGAAGAGGATCTACACCAACAGGGTGATGCAGACAATGATGCAGGATACTCCTGGGGTACAGGAGTAATAGAAGATGAAGGGGATAGGGGTCTGGACTCTTCCTAAAGCCTAGGAAGTGCCAAAGTGGGGATTGGGTTGACTGAGACTGAAACAGCGATACTACACCTAGAGATTGGTGCAGCAAAGGGGCAGAGATGCCTCTGATGTCCAGAGGTGAGGAAGATTGACTGGTATGAAGCCTAGACTCTGCTTGAGCCTAGTATAAAGAATAGATCTTGAATAACTTGGATAAACTTGACAATATTGAGCCTTTAGACCTTCACTGAAGCCTACAAGGACTCAAAGACTGAAGGGATACTGATTGAGAGAGTCTGAGAGAGGGATAATTTCATGCAATTGGGTCTTTTTTTTCACTAGGCTGAGCCCAGGGGTTTAAATACATGGGGGGGCACAGCATTAAAGTACAAAAAGAGAAGAGAGTAAGCAGAATTTGTCAAGGATTGGTAAGGGATTGGTAAGAGCTTTGTAAGGGGCTTGTAAGCGATCAGTAAGCAAGGGATAAGCAGGAATGAGTAAGCATAGGGAGCATGAATAAGCTGCTGAGTAAAGGAATGAGTAAGCTGCATGACAAGATTGATTGGTAAGGGAGTGAGTCATCAGCTGAGTAATATACCAAAAATGCGAAAGGGATAGAGTAATACTGATGACAAGAGAGCATCAGTAAGCAGGGGATGAGTCACTGCACAGCAGAAGGAGTCATTGATGCACAGCCTAAGAAGTTTGATGGGGGGCTGTGTACCATCAGGAATTTGATGGGACAACAATGGGGAAGACCTGAGATTAATAGGGGAATTGATCCGTGACAAAACAGCCACAAGAAGGGTACCAGGGGTCCAGAGGTCTTTTGGGGGGGTCAGCATACAAGCGCAACCATGGGCTCCCTTGATGAGCTCTCTTCTGGGAAAGAATGAGAGAGGGTTCTTCTTCCTAATAGCACTATAAAGTGGAGGCATAACTGTCATGATGCTGGGGGACATCATCTGAAAATAGGGAAGCGGATAGAGTATTGAATTTGATGCATCCAGGGAAGCGAGACAAACAACAGAGGAAGATGGACATGGAAAGTATCTGGGAGGAAGGGACCATAGGCTGAGGGCTCAGGGGACACAGAGACGACCAGAGAAGACTTCTCAAGCTTGACAATAGACCTAAGATGACCAAAGTATGTCCTTGATGCAGGACTGACGAGGAGAACGCGCTGACCGAGAACGAGAGGGACTGAGGGAGCAGGCTGGGAAGATATGTGCCAGGCAGTGCACAGGAGCTCTGGGAGAGGCTGTCCTAAGAGCAGGACATAGTGGAGATCTGCAGCAATAGCAGAGAAATGATCCAGAGAAAATACGGACTCCATAGTGAGTGATGAAGCGAACATCTGGATTGCGGGGGGAATATCTCCATGGGAAATGAACAGATTTGCATCAAAACTTGACAGGCAGATAGATCACATTCTAGGCTCTCTGACGGTATAGTCACGTGCCTGATAGCCTCAGAAACGATGGAGCTATTCAAAATATCGGAATGCCAGCACTGGGCGCCTAAAAATGACATTTGGGTGCTAAAAATCATTTCTTCTCTTTCTCCTTCGTTTCTCTGTCAATTCTTTGGCTTCTTTGATCGTTCTGGTATGGGAGTTGGACTGCAGATGTGTGCATTCCTTTCTCATACCACAATTGACGTTATTCCTTCAGTTTCTTCTGCTTCTTGGCGGTCCTCGTGCGATAGATGACTGCAATGAGGGTCCATCATGCTTATCCTTCGCATAAGGATCATTCGATATAGGTGTTATCTTCCATGTTCACTGTACCAAACCTGTTTGATGCGTGACAGCAGCAGAGAGGTGGAGGTCGTCTACTGCACCTGCTTCCTCAGCAAGTGCTGCAGCGGTACGAGCATGAGAGCACATGGTCATAGTCATAAGGAAACTGGACAGGATATGCATATGAGGTTTGGGACAGTGAACCCACACAAGTGCGAGTCTGAAATACTGTCAAATCCAGGTCTACTCTGGTAGGGGGTCCGGTCAAGTCTGGACAGAAGTGGAAGAAGGAGGAGGGCAGAGGGCTGGACAAGGGATTAGTCCAGCTGGAGTTGGTGACCACTTGGATTCAACAACAAGGACAATGTGCATTGATCCCTTGCATAGGTTCTGGTCAAGGTGACAGAGACAGAGACAGAGACAGGGACTGGAGTAGTGACTAAGTTGATTTTAGACTGAGGTGTACAAGGTAAACTAGAGGGTATTTATACTAAGTAGAAACTAGGGTCGAGTACTACATATGGCGACAAGTAAACAACCTAATAGCGGACAAGGGATGACCAGAGTTAGGACTAGGTCAGGTCTGGTGAAAATGCTACAAGGTCTAGGATATATCAAGTTCATGGGGAACTCACATCAAGGCAGGGTAGATGGCAAAGTGTAGTAAGAGTGAATGGGGTATAGACCAAGGGTCATACTTAACGGAAGGTTATCTGCGCAACCGCAACTGGAGTAAGTGACTAGTGACCGGAGTTGAGCTGTAGGGCTGCAATGTGACCGGAGTAACCAGATAAGATCTGGAGTTGGACATGGTCGTAACAGGCGTCGGAGTTGGCAGAGGCAGCACGAAGCTTAGCCTCCCCAGATCAGAGATGAAGGGTGAACTGCACAGAGCCCTCCAGTTTGCATGTGTGCATAAACACACAGCAGAGACTAGGAAGACGTGGGGAGCAGTTCCTGGCGACAACAGAGCAGACATATTTGCAATTGGAACAGACAGAGTCAGAACCAGAGCAGAAGGAGATGGCACAACCAGCTCCAAAGAGGCAGGCAGCTGGGGCCCAAGGTTTGCTGGCAAACTCTGAACAGGTGAACAGAACATGATGCTACTCTCAGCCCAGTCAATCAACCAATTGTGGTGGCAGAGCCAGCTATGTCCCAGAACAAGTGAACAGGAAGAATCCAGCAGAGTAACATAATAGGAGTCAGAGGTGATGTCACCAGTGGAGAAGTGGATAGTGAGGTCGGTGCATCAGCAACATGACAATTTGTCTGAACTGACTTACAGCGTCTGGGGTGTCTGAAATCAGACAGTTCAGATGAATAAGTCACATCAGTCAGTCAGACCATTTCAGACCATCAGCACAAGGTGGTGTCTGAAATCAGACAGCCAGACAGCCAGACCTTTAGGCTTTCAGACATGTCAGCTGATAAGACCTCTAGCTGGACAGGAAATAAAACATATAAGACCACTCAGTTAGGTAGACCCTTAGGCTTTCAGACATGTCGGCTTGTAAGATTACTAGTTTCACAGGCCATAATATATTTCAGCCATATCAGCTAATAAGACTTCTAGCTCAACAGGAAATAAGACATATAAGACCATCAGTTAGCCAGACACCCAGTCAATAATTCTTTTAAAACCAGTCAGCCAGCTAGACTTTCAGATCATCAGACATATCAACCAATAAGGCTACTAGCTACACAGGAAATAATACATATAAGACCCAGCTAGCCAGATGAAGTTCAGCTCAACAAATTCTCAGATCCCAAGACCATTAGGAAGGTCAGACACTCAGACACTCAGAAGATCAGAAGATCAGAGGTTTCAGCTCAGCATATTGTCTGGCCCCCAGATCTTCAGACCAGGTCAGACTACCACCTTTTCAGAAGATCATGTGTGCAGAAATCTCAGCACCCAGACACCCAGACACTCAGTATATCAGAATTTCAGAGATTTCAACCTAGCATATCCTCAGGCAGAAAATCAGTAAGCTCAGATACTTGGCTACTCAGTAAATCAGAATATCAGAGGTTCCAGCTTGGCATATGCTTAGATCATCAGACTATCATATGTGCAGTAGATGAGGTTATCAGCCAATCAAATATTTATATTAGACAGACTTATATTGGGTAGCACAATCATTTACACTAGTACAATGAATATTATAATAATTATATTACTACTATCAAATTAATACATTGCTACTATTGAATTAATAGTAGCTGGCAGCAGCAGCAATAGAGTGGTCATGTCGTCGACAACGCTGGTGGTGGCCGCATCAGTGACACTGGGGGGTGGTCGTGTTGTCGTCACTGGTGGTGGCCACAGCATCAAGGCAGGTGGGGGTGGTCACGTCGTCATCATCGACAGTGGTGGGGTGTTGTCGCTGGTGGTGGCCATGTCGACAATGCAGGTTCGGGGTGGTGTCATCATCGTCATCGTCAACAGTGGTGATGGCCACATCGTTGCTGACAGTGGTGGTGGCTGCGTCGTCGACGCAGGTAGGGTGTGGTCATGTCATCGTTGACACAGGTGGGGTGGTTGCGTCATGGTTGACGATGGTGGTGGGGTGGTGGTGGTGACCACATCGTCAACGCAGGTGGGGCTAGTGTTGCTGCGACTCTGACTCAGAGCTGACCTGAAGCCAGAGTCAAGACCCAGTTAGCCAAGAACTTTGTAGTCATGCCATACATGGGAGCCATGACTAACTTGGCTTGGCTAGCTGCTGCTTCATGACTCTAAGTCAACTAGTCACAGAAAAAAAAATGTAATTCAATGAGTAGTACTAGTATAGCAATCTAAAATCTGCCACTCCGGCTCTGCACTATGGATCCTAGCACTCTCTCGATCCCTCCTGGTGTTCTCGTTGCAACTCGCTCATATAATGTTCATGAGCCATTTTGCTGATGTTCTCGAGGAACATTCAATCACAAGAATTCGAGAGAATGTGATAACATACATAGTAGGCTGCTGGACCACCCATGACATGTGTTACATTGGGACCTGTTGGGGAGAAACGCCTGTGGTTGGCAGTGGATGAGGATGACTGGGGGGAGGGAGTCTCAGACTACCAGGAATTTGTGGACCACTGGGGCCAGCCATTGGTTGTGAGTCGTGACTGGGCACCAGCTCCATTTGGTACTGAACGAGAGAATGCCGGTGAGCCTGGGTCGCATGCTGTACGAATGGTGTATATGGGTGTGCGCCAAGCTGCCCGACTTGTGCAGGTGGCTGTTGTGGCTGTTGGCTAGAAGACAATTGTTGGTGGGGTGATTAGACAGTTGTATTGAAGGAGGGGGAGTGTCTGGGGATGGCTGGGAAGCCGAAGGACTACCCTGGAACAGTTAGCAACATTGAACCTTTTCACAGCTGTAGTGGAGGGGGGTGAAGTGAACGATGTGGCAGGCGAAGATGTCAATGCAGACGTACTAGAAGAGGGTGCAGACGTGGATGAAGTCGTAGGGGGCGTTACAGATGTTGAAGCAAGGCTTGGAGAAGCTGGTGATGTTGACATGGCGATTGACATCAGTCATGGAGAACGCCTAGATGGCACAGTGGATGAACTGGATTTTCCATAAGAGAGGGCAACGGGGTCGGGGTCAGGGCCGTTGCGGGTAGAGATACAAATGACTTGACACTTTCATTTCTGACTACCGGTGTGGCAGTGGGTGACAAAACAGGTGCAAAGACATCATCTATCAAGCCAAAGTTTAAGAAGGATCCTGTAAGGGGTATGGATGTTTGGGAGGAAACCCTTGTGCGATGAAATGGAAAGGCATACCCTGTCTGGCAGACCCCATGTCACCCTGTGGAACACTGACACCTTCTTTTACTGATACACCCTGGCCTAATGCACATGGGCGATAGGAATGCGAAGCACTTATGGACTGGGCATGGGAGGGAGAAGGCGAGGACACAGTGAGGGTGCTGAAGTGTTGCTGTTCTGCGGCGGGCCCTTTGCCCAAGCTGACTGCGATGGGAGCTGTGGAGACCAGGTTCTTCCACAGCAAGGTTCTTCTCGAATCTCAAGTCATTCGATGCCATTGACAATGTATGGTGGGATACTAGCCTGCAACAATAAATCTGTGAGCATTGAGAAGTCACAACATCACCTCAAATCCCAGGTGAGTCAACAGTGGGGCGATGTCCTCCTGCCTCAACATGAGGGGTATTGCAAGGAACTTAAGTGTTTGGATGGCGCATAAATGTGCATTGTTTGCAATGGCAAGGTGGACAGCGACGAAGTACAGAACAACCGTTGACAGAAGATGAAGCTTGAAGGCCCGGGCAAGAACAAATGGAGTCACACACCAAACATGAGCAAAATTGTCAGAATGTGTTAAATGAGGCCAAAAATGCGAAACTCACCTCTAAGGCTCAAGATCAAATTGCAGAAGGGTCCTAGATGATGGAAACACGTCAGCAACAAAGGAATGGATGCATACACATATGCACAACACACCACTCAACGCCCTATCCATGCAAAGTCAAAAAATCATCTTTGGATGAGATGTAGGGGTATTGCACATGGTCGAGTGGGATAGGACGATCAGTGACAGTGATGTCGAGTTGAAACAAGTTGAAGCAGCTGCAGAGTCAGTATATGTGCAACAATGCAAGCTGGCAACGAAACGACTTACCAGTGTCGCCTGAGCCACCCACAGAACCTTCAAAGCCTTTCTAAAATCATCAGCCAAGTGCGAGAAGTTGAACTTGAAGGAAGTCTTGGATGCACATTTGCAATGTGGTCAATGTGGCGACCCTAAAACCAAATCGGATGGCCAAAGAAACTTGCTGCTGGGTGCAAGAGAGGCGCGATGCAGAAGACTGGTTGTTGATCATGGTAGTAGTGGTTGAAGTTACACATGCAAGGTAGTTTTACTGACAATGGCACACACTATGTAGTCTGTTTCACAATGTACATAACTGAGCTAAGTAACATCAGCAAGAGAGTGTCAAGACCGGTTCTCCTCGACGATCTTACTAGGAGGTCCAGAGGTGCAGGGAACTAATGAGGAGGTAAGTCCAGACACTAGTAGGTGCCAGTTAGTGCGGAGAGTCAAGTCCGGGTCAAATGAACAAAGTCCGGGCACTAGAGAAGCACAGGGAGTAAGTCCGGGTTTTTGTGGAGTAAGTCCGGACCGTGGGAAAGTGGTCCGGAGTTGAGCGCAGCTTGTCCAGAGTGAAGGACATCCCAGAGGTGGGATAAGTCCTGAGAGGTCTAGCGTCGAGTCTGGGACAGAGGTGGCTTTTGCCCTCGTGCAAGTAGGAGACTTGCTAGGATCGGACATAGGACCAAGGGGATGAGATATGACAGAGGCCAGAGTTGGCCGGAGTTCAGGAGAACAAGATGGGATTAGGAGAGCATGGTGGGTAGTACAGAGTGGGGAGTATCTTAGTCGAGATTTGATCTAAGGACTACTAGGCCGGAGTACGGTAGTTTATATAGTAATGAAACTAAGGTGAGTATATATGGTGACAAGTAAACACCTTAATGTTGAGACAAGGGATGGAGCAGAAGCAGACAGGAAAATAAACCAGGTACAAGAAAATAAAGCAGGGACAGGAAAATAAACCGGAGTGGAAGCAGACACGGGGAACTAGAGTTACAGGGACGATGGAGGAAAAGCAGGGACAAGGGAACTAGGTCGGAAGAGGACAGGTAAGGGTTGGAGGTGGACTTAACTAATGTTAAGTCCAGAGCGATGTCCAGGACCGGAGGAAGTGGGACCAGAGGAAGCGGGACCGGAGGAAGTGCACGACCAGAGGAAGTGCAAGAGCGGAGGGAGTGTACGAGCGGAGGGAGTGTACGAGCGGAGGGAGTGTACGAGCGGAGGGAGTGTATGACTGGAGGAAGGGCAGAGTAGCCGGAGGAAGGTCCGGAGTTGGACATGGAAATGTCCAAGGCCATTGGTGGACCTATCAGGGGAAGCAGAGCAGAACAGGAGCAGAACTGAGCCGGAGTTGGATGTACCAGCCGGAGTTGGGTTACGTCGCAGACAAGGCTAAGGGAGTGGCTGGACTGAAACTGGAGTAGCAACTAGTGGTAGGTACAGGTCCGACACGGAGGAGTTAGACCGCGGATCTGTCTGTAGGAAGACAGGGGTTAGTCCTGAGGCAGAGATGGATGTAGTGACCGGAGTTGAGCTGGAGTGCAGCTATAGGGCTGGAGATGGCCGGACTAGATCTGGAGTTGCATCTATGCCTAAGGAGAGGTCAGGTGGGCCATGGTTAGACCAGAGTTGCGACTGGAAAAGTATGGATATGACAGAGAGCATGACACCTTCATCGATTCTGTCTGCCTCATCATTCACAATAGCAATCATGATGTCATCCACAGCTTGTGCTGCCTCAGATCTCGTTAAATTTGCATCAACAACTTTGGCAAGTCGATCTTCTCCTTCAATGTCTTGTTGCATCTGCTTCTCCGATGTGATCCAGCCCTGCGTGAAGTCCAGCCTCTCCTTTTTAAGGAAGAACTTTGTCATCTGCAAGGCCTCCATTAGAATCAGGCTGATTCAATTGCAGCGTTTTGTCATTGTTTCAGCGCTGGAGGAGAACACCCGTTCACATGGAACCAAAGATGCTTGAATAGGTAGATAGTCCATAGCAATTTGGAAT
>JAYMGJ010000324.1:0-71130 GCA_037178675.1 Scleroderma bovista
TTATTAAACCCCCAATTGAACAAAAGCACTTGTGTAAGTTTTGGTCAATTCTGGTCTATCAATATCAGACTTGCTGTCACTCGTGCATCTCTCACACTTATAGCAAAGGCCTCTATTCAAGGCTGAGGTTGGGTTCATGCCAAGGACCTTGAACTGGGCTGGAGGGCACAGATCATTGTCGAGAGCTTGAATGAAGGGCAGGCATCATTTTAAAACTCCGCTTGAATCCTGCGCAATGACTTGGAGGCAGAAGTGGCGCTTCGTTAGCAAGTACCATCATGTACACTGCAACTTTCCAGGCACTTTTGCCCGATTCATGGGTTCTTCCTGGTGGTGACCATTCAATGCGTCGGAGTGTGGTGGCTTTCTCGAGACTTGTCGACAAGATGCAAATAGACGTTATGGATTGCAAAGTTTATACCATCATGCTTCCTTTTTCAGTCCATCAACATGAGTTGACAGTAGTGGTAGCAAATGTTGACGGTGGGTGTCACCTTAACTACTTAATAATGCCTAACGTTTTTTCGTGCCACCCGACACTACACTATAGGTGAAGAAGTCCAAGTAATTTTCCAACGCATGGGAAACATCAAGGCACACATCGAGGAGCCCACAGTCACCGTCTACCAGGGCCTGTGAGTGCAAACTTGCAAACTTTTGGCGCTATCACTAATCGCGCTGCCGACACTGGTAGGATCCAAGACTACTTTGCAGATCGTTTCGGGACGTCATTGCCATCTCTGCCCAAATACACTTGGCATCTCACTTGGCAAAAAGGAGACTATCCGAAACTACATCGTCTTGCCGAGATTGCTGAGAGGATCTCGAACATGATCGAAGCCTCTGTCTCGACGGGCAGCATTAAACCTCATCAATGTTCCCTCTTCTCAAGGTCACTGCTCGGTGTTATGGCGACTTCATTTCCTGGATACGTAAGGGGGCTGCCCGAGTCCGTGGATGGGCCTCATCGTTATTTGTATGGGCTACGTCGTTATTTGTGTTCGTGGTTTGACCATAAACCAAATCATGAGGTTGTGAGAATCATGGAGACCGTTTTGAAGGAACTGGGTGAGTACCTTATGTTGCAGGTTTCGAGTTGACAAGCGACTAACATGGATGGCCAGAGCTTCCTCAAATCCACACATGGGAACGAACGAAAAACCTATTAGCAGAGTTTTAGTACATATAGCCAATCTACTAACTCTCCTCTTGTATGCGTATTCGAGTCGTTTATGTAGTTTTCATAGCTGATACATGTGCTTTGGTGGAAAGCCAGCGGCACTTTCAAGTACTGTTTCGGAAATTCTTGTCCGAGTGGCGCAAATGCGCGCAAAGAAATAAAAAAATCGAAAAAATCAGCAAAGCATTGCAGAGCTCAAATTTCACACTGGGAGATTCGGACGAAGTCACTGAGGCACTAGACATATTGAATCACAGCATCAGCTGTTGGGCGGAATCCTGGCAACTACGGACAGTTCGGTGATTGGAAAAGCCATTCTGCAGGTGTGTGATTTGGGTCATCTAGCAAGCAAGTCCTGACAGTGCTGCAAGCATCCCATGGGGGTGCCTATAATATGATGACACAGCTCCCCACCACCAGTTCTGAACCTCAGCCAACTGTTTTTTTTCCTGTAACACTAGTCCGAAGGTCGTGCTTTGTGTGCAGTCAACACTCCTCTTAATGTGCTCTAGTATCCTATGTAGCCTACTATCTGTAAACTAAATCTACAGCCAGCTGGACCGTTATTGTTCCTGTTCCCAATTTGTCATGCTCGAGTGGGCTAACGGACATGTCAAACGTTGTGAACAAAACGCAAACATCTGGAAGACGGCTGGAAACGATGGCAAGAACATCAGAACATGTCGAGTGAAGGTCAGGACGCAAAGTTCACCTGCAGCACACGAAATCAAGCTGCCGAGTGTCCCAGTCGACGGATAAGGGTCGGCGCTGGGGATGGCAACGAATTCGTACCACAGAGTTATGTCGTCGAGGTCCTGGGTACCGTGAGTCGCGTGTTCGTTTCAGACAAGTTAGGATAAAGTCAGTCAACTCAACGGCGGCGGGAAACGTTGAGGCCGTCACAAATGGCGGCAGTGATGGCGAATGAACAGATGACAACATCGACTCAACGTGAGTGATAGAATTGTGGTTAGCTAGAGAAAGTCAGTGCGAGCAATAAGATCAACAATCACAAGATAATGACTTACCACTGACTTACCTGTGTCGTCCAGACCACCTGAAAAGCTCCGAAAGTGCTCCTACGAAGTCATCGGACCTAGACGTCGATGCGGACGTACCTACCTTGAGCCGTAGACCAAGGTCCCATACGTTGTCATGGATAGCGGTGGTTGAGATTGGCTTGTCATGGTATATGGTCAGCCATTCACCAATTTCGTCGAGGAAGAGAGATGGATTCTCACGGATGAGCTCATGGAGGTCGTCTAGAATAGCCGCATTGAGCAGGCGAGGGCGTCCACAGAGGACAGATGGCTTTTCTACTCTATGCTTTGGGATGCTAGGCTGAGGAGGAGAAGGGAGCAATGGGATTGCTTTGGGGAGCGGACAATGTTCGTCGTGCTACTAAGGGTGCTAGATGCTACGTAGAGATTTGGGCGAAGCCCTGAGGGCTTCCGGCCCGAAACGAAACCGCAAGGGAGGCTGAGCTGTACCCAAACAGAAGGAGGGAGCGACGCAAAAGGTGAAGCCGAATACCCTAGCGGTCGAAGGAGCTCTACTAGTACGAGTGGCGTGGAGTTATCTAACTGGGGGTTGCGTGTATCTGACAAAGGGTTCTAATACTGGAGAAGCCTGTAAATAAGGTGCTAGAATCATGGCGTGCTGTCGTAGGTAGAGAGTGAAGGCGTTCCCCGCCCAGCGGCCAAGAGACTGGATGACATCGAAAGGAATACCTCGCAGTAGGTATTCCAGTGTGCCCCCGATACGAAGGCTGTGGCCTTTGAGGTTCGGGAGGTTAAATTGACTTGCGAGCTTGTTGATTTTTCCGGTGAGTTCTTTTTTACTCAGCGGGCGCCGTTTGCCGCTGGAGTGGGTCCAGGAGAAGAGGTGTTCATGTGGGGCGACGGCGTTGATGCGAAAGTGATTTTCGATAGCGGCGAGAGGGTCAGCTGGACCATTTTGTTGAGCACATTGTACTGATTCCCCCTTGCTCGCTGCTTTGGAAGTCTTGGTCCATGGTAGGTGGAATTTGAGAACCGATAGGCCGTTTCGGTCTGTGATTTGTGTGAGACCCGCTCGGGTGATATGTTTGGTTGGGTCGAAGGTGTTGATACTGGGTACTGTGAATTCGCCGACTCTGGCGACACCCCAGAAACAGACTGTAATGCAAGCGAAGACGGCCGCATCGAGTGGGTCTTCTAGGTTCAGTTGGGATTTGAACAGGGCTATTATGTCCGGCGTAAAAGGGTTGCGCTGGGGGCGTTTGGAAGAGGGTGGGGCAAGCCGGGCTGCTCCCTCTATGGTAGCTTTCAAGGTGATGGGGTCTAGGATCCACGGTCTGCCGTGCAACATGTGCCAGGCACGGATTCCCGCAATGTAGTTAGCAAGGGTGTTACCAGAGTATGTTCCCGCGCAGGTTGATATAAACGAGAGTAAGAGCGGCTGGGAGACAGGGCATCTGTCTATTTCTGGTACGTTACGTGAGTCGCAAAATACATGAAAGACTAGTAGACCTGCCCCGTAGGCGGCTTTGGTGTTGCTACCCCATGAGGCGTCGATGACACTCAGTATGCGATTGAAATCTGCTTCGGATAGGATGGGGTGTGCCAGCCGTGGGTCCTCACTAGCTGAGAAGGGTTTCCAAAGAAGGAGGCGTTCTTTGGCTAGGCAATGAGGACGGAGGGGGGATGGGGAAGGGGAAAGGTCTGAACGGTAAGGGAGAGGGTTCGAAGCGGATGGGGCTGGGGGTAATGGGGGGGCAGAGATGAAACGAGGTGATGGAGTCACCCTAGTGTTTGACTGCGTGGGAGAGGCTTTATTGTTACCGTGGGGATTGATGCTCAGGGCAGTCGGGATAGGGATTATCGGAGTGACTGTGCTAAGGGGGGGTTCTGTGTGGGATGGCATCTTCAACGAGATGGCGGATGGGTTCTGGGATAGGGATGTCAGGGAGGAGGGCATTGGGATGCCCGAGAATGCCCCGGGAAGGGCCATCTGCGAGGTTGGATTCACTGGGCACATACTTGGTGCAGATATGAAAGACTCGGGGGAGCGAGTGCATGAATTGATGGATCCGCTTGAAAACTTCATTGGCAGGAGGATTTCTGTGG
This sequence comes from Scleroderma bovista, assembly GCA_037178675.1. Classification (NCBI taxonomy): domain Eukaryota; kingdom Fungi; phylum Basidiomycota; class Agaricomycetes; order Boletales; family Sclerodermataceae; genus Scleroderma; species Scleroderma bovista. The sequence continues at coordinate 4,288 of JAYMGJ010000324.1, forward strand.
CGGTGATTGAGCCATCCTTCGACGATGCCCATGTTGTCTCCGAAAGCGACGAAAGCTGAGTGGGGAGATTTGATAGTGGCAATGGTATAAATGAGGAATTCGAAGCCCACGGCTTCAGCCCAGCTGATGTCTCGTTTGCCCCCAAGGGATTGCCAGTGCGGGTGGAGGCGCCAGGCTCGCCATCTGGTGCCAATGACAATACCGATTCCGAATGAGGAGCTAGCGTCGGAAAAGGCAGAAATGTTGACATAGTTTGGGGGACTGCTGATGGGACGAGTTGCAAGGTTGGATGATAGGACGTGATGCCACCAGTTTAAATCGTTGGCAATTGTTTTTTCTGGGCGGTGGGGGAGGAACGGCTTAGGTGTGCACACTTTAATCATACGCTCGAGGCCCGTTAGATAAGCTCGGCCTCGAGGTATGACTGCGCACGTGTGGAGAAGTTTCCCGTATAGGCTCTGTACGTCCTGGAGGACGTGACTACTGCGCTGATGCCAACATGCGATGGCATTGAGGTACTTAGTAACTTTGGAAGAGCTCAATGATACTGTCATTGCTTGTAGGTTCCACTCGAAACCTATGTATATGGTGGATGGGCCAAATGGCTGGTCTTTGGAGGGTTCCCAGGGTATGCCCAGGGGCCTCGAAATGGCGTCGATGTCACACAGGCTGTAGGAGAAAAAGGAATCAAACTGTGGTCGCGGGGAGTGGTTGGAGAAATCTTTTAAAGGGTGGCTGCAGTTTTCATTGAACTCGTCTGATGAGGAGTCAGAGCGGCGCCGCCCTTGGTGCCACAACCGGCCGCCGGAAAGTAGGGGTCTGGGGGTGTGTGCTAGGATGTCCTGATGCCAGGAGCGACGACTGTTGTTGTAGTCGTTGAGGTATTGCGTGCGTACTCGGAAGAAAATATGGTCATCTACCCATTTGTCGACCGGGCCAATGCCATGGGAACGGAAGATTTCACAGCAGGCATCTGCCATATGGCCATAAGCTCCAGCCGCTGGAGTGGATCCGAAGGCTAGATTAGTATCAATGCAGCCCATTGTTTCTGAAATTTTTACGACACCGGCTGGCCACTGGGACGGGTGGAGGGGAATGGTGCGGTATGCTTCTGCTACATCTCGGGTGGCTGCCTCCGAGCCTGGGGGGAGGCGGGCAACAAGGTCATATATTAATGAGAATTTTCCCCAGGTGGTGGGGAAATCCTCTGCCATTATGTTATGGTTGATTGATGCGTTAGGAGATTCTGCGGAGGGGTTAATGGGGAACGAGAAATTTTGCACAAGCCGAAATTTCCCGGGTCGACCTAGTTTGGGTATTATGGAAAGAGGGGACGACTGGTAGGGGCCAAGAGTACGTTCTATTAAAGGGAGAGGGAAAGGGCCTAGATATCTGCCTTTGTCAAGTTCTTTACAGATGATCGTATTAAACTCAGCCGTGTATGAAAGGATGGAACTATGGTTAGGGGGAGACTGTGTACGAACAATGGGAGGGAAGTTAACAATGAAACCTTGCATTAGACCCGGGAGGATTTTGGGAAACGACGATAACAGGCCTGCGTTGGCCAGTTCTCGCTTCCAAACGCTGGGCTTATACGGAGTTAATGGGAGGCGCTTTCTGCGCTCGAGGGCAGCTGCTAGCCCCATGAGTGGCAGCGCCACATCCTGAGCACATATGGAGGAAGGTATGCTTATCTTTGCAGCCGGCTTCTCGTTGCCATTTAGCACAGACGGATTGGTTGTTGGCGCGGGTGACCAAGCCTCGGTTGATTCGGGTGCATAGGGTTTCGAACTGCTTGTCCCATGTGACGGCGGCGGTGCATTCCGAGGTTGTGTGCCGTTCTCGGCCGAGGCAGACTGCGCAGACAGAGAGAACCGGGGGGGTGGATGCAGAGGTTGCGGTGGTGTAATGGGTTGAGGAGCGGTCGTTAAGGGGGGGGGAGGGTCGAAAGCAATGTCTCTTGTTCTGCGGGTCTGGGGGGTCAGCGGCTGTGGGGGGAGGTGCTGGGCGTTTGAGGGAGTGAGAGGTGTTGGGTGCTGTGGAATAGCGTGGCGAGGGGGCCAGCAGCTGTGCGTTATTGATCTGCGACGAGCGGAGGCCGCGTGGTCGAGAAAATAAAAATAAAATAAAAATAGAGGGGGTGCGGCTCATAGTGAGCGGGCCCGTACGAAGTGAGGATAGACTGTGACTTACCGATTGCAACTTGGTATATTCAGCATTGAAGGACGATTGCATCAGCTCGTCTCTCATATTCTTGAGGATCTCTTCCTCGATCTCTGCTAGGGAGAAGCCAACAGGGGAACCGATGGTGTGGTGCCACAAGCGTCGTTGTTTGGCTTGGTAGACAAGGAGCGCCTTTTTGCAGAACGGGTGTACGGAGGTCCGCCAAGGGTGGCTCTGGATGCCTAAGAAAAAACTACAGAACATGTCGATGCGATCTTGGGGCCACTGGTAGCTCGTCATGAATTTAATTAGACGCGGGGTGGCCTCGAAAAACTGTTCCCAGGACAGTTTCTCGTCTGGGAGCGGGTCTGTCTTAAGACCTTTCTTGGCTACGGATGTTTCGACGAAAGAGCGTGTACCATCGTCCTGCCGTTTCCAAACATACGTGTCATCATCCGGGGTGGTTGCTACCTCTTCTGCGTCGGAGATTCCTTGGTTCGTGAAGTAGAAGAGTTCAACATAACCTCCACTTTCCATCTGTTTGAGCGCATATTTAGCAGGGAGGCAGATCAGGTCGACTGGGGCTTTGGCCTTTGGGACTGGTATGAACTTAGTCTTGTGCTTCTTGCGCTCTTCGGCGAGGGCAGCTTCTTTCTCAGCTTGGTCTTGTTGGAGAAGAATCTCTTCGGCAGCTGCGGCGAGATGCCTGGCTTCTTCTTCTTCGCGCGCCTCTTGGGCAGCGATCCTGTCCCACTCGGTTTTTTCTCTCTCGTTGTCGATGGTCCACAGACGCAGGAGGGCGGCAGCGGCTAGATTCTCCGGCACGCCCGTGTCAGAGAGCGTGCGGCGGGCATCGGCGTGCTGGTCTGAAGTGAAATCGGGCCGGACAGCCTCGTGAGGATTGGGGCGATTGGGCGGCATGATGTTGAGTGGAGAGAAAACGAAACTAAAGAGTGAGGAGGGGAGTGAGAGTAAGAGAACGAGACGAGTGATGATGAGGAAACGAATGCGAAAGAAAGGGCGAGCTCGTCGCGCGCTGAGGGGGGGGACCGCAGGTTCAATGCGAGACGAGCGGAAGGAAGAGGTGAGGCGCCTTGCTTACCCAATGCGTAGACTATATTCTACGAGACGCCTCGTACCTCGGCTATCTTAGAAAGCCAACATTTCCAGTGGTAGTGACCTTGTAAACAAGGTGACAGTCCAGAAATGAAGGCGTCGGAGCTTCCATCTCCACGTGTACTCTGTTATCTGGGGAGCCTTTCGACTCCTACTCGGCACAACCTAAACCAGTTGTGTCTTTGCAACTAAGTTCGTACCAAGTATTTTCAGCCTCATTCCTAGTATGTACTACGATGTACAGCTATACCCTGTTCCCTGCTGCTAAGCATTTACAGTGATGTCCAGCAGGGCGTAGGACAGTCCTTTTATAACTCATAGAGTAGGACAAAGATAGCGAAAAATACCAACGTATGGTAAATAAAATCAACCGGTCTGGCAGTTTTGGTGGGTTCTGTCCTGCCGTTGCGTCGTCGTTCTAAATTTTAAGTAACAGGGCGTAGAATATAGCTTTACGTCGTGGTGATGCCATGCGTAGCTATGGAACGCCGCCGGACAACCGCATCACAAAGAAGCACTGTGCTTCGAGGACTACGAACACCTTTTACAGGTTTTGGTGTGCTCTGTCCTGCTGTTGCGTATTTTGACAGGGCGTAGGGTAACTTTACATCGTGGTGATGCCCGGCACGCGTAGCTATGGAATGCCGGACAACCGCGCCCAAAGTTTCCTCTTTATGTGAACTAGGAATCTTGATGGAATGCTGGACAACCGTTTACGCGCCGACAATATTGTACTTCGGCCGAGCGGCGGAAGTAGCTCAGACCCTCCAACATGTCCGAGGCTCTTGAAGATTACTTATCACGAAGTATGTCGAGGGTATGGATGATCCATTGGCACGAATGCTCAGATTGGCAAGCAGCAGCGGATGTTGCCGTGAAAAAAAGGTGCGAACGGGATACTTGGGCAAAAACACCGAACGAGGTCGATGATCGACGTCAATGAAATGGTCGGACTTAATGGGCAGCGAGGTCGACCGTCGAAAGGCCAAGCGGTGGCAGAAAACACAACTTATATGCTGTAAATTATAGGATTGCTAGCACAATGAAAACGTAAGAAGCGATGCACCCCACTCGAGGGGGAACTAGCAAGTGGCGAGGCAAGAGAGGTAATAACGAGAACGCATTGAAGACGCCAGTTGGGCATGCGGATGGTTCAACAGTTGGTTTTTCGACGCAGACTGTTTCAGTGTCCTAGTCGGGGTGCCGCGGCAGTGGGCCGTGGCAGTGGTGCAGTGTGCACATGAATTGAAGGTGCGAGAGGGCAAATGGATGGAATCAGCGGTGCAGACGATAAATTTCTAAATCCCCTTCCAAGGCGGTTAAGTTGAGACTTTCTTTCCCCATTGTAACTTTGTAACTCAATTGCTGGCAACTGGGCAGTAATTTGCTGTAAGAGCACTATATTTTTTACCGTCGTTCCCTAAACGTTCCCGAGGCATGCATCACCACCATGTAAAAAGGATGCCCTACGCCCGCTACATCTAGAACAACGGCATCATGGCAGGACAAGAACATGCCAAAACTCTAAGACCAATTACCATGTACGTTGTATGTGGGATGTTTTTCACTCCACTCTATGGCAAATCAGAAACGAAGTTTAACAAATTGTCTTCACGAGCTGTAAGAACACTATATATTTAGCGTCGTTCCCTGAACGTTCCCGGGGCATGCATCACCACGATGTAAAAGTATACCCTATGCCCTGCTAAGCATTTAACTGGCTTTCCAAAAAATCTTTCGCTGCTTCTGATATTTCTCGTGCACTCCCAGCGCTCCTCTGCACCATATCTTACAATCTAATGGCCAGTACTACTGTCGAATCCGCCGAATGGTTCCACAAGTTACTTCCTGACTACGGGCCCAAATTCCTCGACGCCACACACACCAGATCTATCGGTGACCTCGTCAAGGTTATCAAGTTATTGCCGGAGCAGGCGGCCCCAACTGTAATCCTGATGGAATATTGGATTGGGTATAAACGCTGGAATGTTACCCCTCACCATTTTGTATGCGCAACGCTACACTTTCCAGGTGAGTTCCAATTGTATATGTGCGGATGGCAGATACTACGACAAAGAGGCCTCAGATGACCAATTAAAGTTAATTATCGAGCGTGATTCCAATGATGGGGCCTCCAAAAAGCAGCTTGCCTGGTCTGGGCACTGTGGAGCAAAGGACGAAGTCACTATATTTCATCGGTGTGCATGCACATGCCTCGCTCGGTGATTAGTGAAACTTAGTTTGTTTATAGGGATCATCCTCACATATATCATACTAGTGAGAAGCCCCCGAGACTAGAGAAATCTCAACGTTGGAAACCTGGCGACGGATTCACTCTCCTTGAATTAGTTGCAGTGGCCCAAACACTTTCCACACTATCACCCGAGTACTGCATTTACGGGCCTCAATGTTTCTGGTATGCGTCGATGATCTACACATTGGTACCTAAGGTCGGGGAAGAAACGAAAGTTGCTAGGTACAAGCTGTTCCGCTGGTTGGAGGACTTTGTGATTCTGCTAGTGGTGGATGGGAAGCCTAGTCGATTTAAGGAAATGTTGGACGCAACCCGCCCACAACTGAGCGACTGCGCTGTTCCAGCATTGGCCCCAACCCTCCTCTCTTCCGCTTCTGTAGCGGCAGTCGGTGTCCACTCCTCCACCGACTCGTCTTCTGGAGTGGAATCGACTATCACCATTCCAACTCCTACTGAAACTGCTACTTGAACCGGGTCGTGCCGAGTAGTTGAGGAAGGTTATGAAGGAATCGAAGCGCTCTCCGAGGCATTGCTTGGTCAAGCGGTCGTCCATGTCCTTACCTATGTACTATATTTCAGAACAGAACCGTTTACCTCTATCTAAACTAGGAATTTTGATGCACCCACAGCAGTTTTTTTGTGTTCCCACAGTCTTTAGATATAATTTTTGTGTACCTAACAATATATCTAATAGATGATATCCTCAGCTGAGGTTCCTGCTAGTCTGCATGCATTGGCAGGCTGTTGAAAGGAGTGCAGCATTTCGGCTAAATTGGGCCCAGCGACAAGGCACAATTGTGATGCCGGGGACGGCTTCGCAGTCGCGGAGTAGGGTAAAGAATAAATAGTGATAAATAACACGACAGCGCGGCAGGTATAGCGATATTGACGTGTTGGCGATAATGCATCTACCAATGTTACTATGTCCAACCGTCTGATTTTTGCATCTGAAGAAGGTCAAAAAGTATGCCGACACCTCCTACTGGATCTCATGCCCTCGGACACCCATGACTTCCAGCTGGAATCGATCGGACACCTGCTTGATGGTGAAGATCTCTTGTTGGTGGTCGCGACAGGAAGTGGTAACACGGATATGTTTATCCGGCTCATGCATGTCGTTCAATGGATCGCGACCCATCCACACACGTTTGGGGCGGTCAGCTTTCCACGTGACCCAGCTATGGTAGTAGTTTGTCCGACGAAGGCGCTGGAAGACGAGATGGTGAGCGCAATGCTTCGCAAGCAGACCACAAACTGAAACATGGGGACCAGCAAGTTAAGATGCAGAGTGCAGGGCTGACCACAGTTGCAATACACGCCGACACAATCTCTGCCGCACGGAAGCAAAACAGTGACCTGTTCCAGGTCGTGAAGCGTGACGTCTCAATGATACTCGTGTCTCCGGAGCAGCTTCGCTCAAAAGGATTCGAGAAGCTGACCCAAAGTTCAGTCTTTGTGGACAGGCTGTGTATGATGGCTGTGGATTGGGGCCAGAGTTTTCGCAAGGACTTTCAACAGATTGGTTGGGCACGAGCCAGACTCGCCTCCCGGGTTCCAATGGCTGCTGTCACAGCAACATTGCAGGTTGGCAACCCAACTGATCGGGTCTGCAAATTCCTTGGCTTCGAGAGTGGTCGTTTCCACACCATACGAAGGTCTAACTATCGGCCTGACATACAGCTCATCTTCCAGACAATGACACGAGGCCTTGAAAATGCAAACTTGTCGGATTTGGACTGGGTCATTGACGACGGAGTACGGCGGCGCACACTGATATTCATCAGGACTATTGCAGGAGGGTTTCGTGCCAACGCGTACTTCTGGAACAAGCTTGCGGACGATCCAAATCGTGCCAAACATCTGCATTTGTTCAATTCAGTAAACCACAAGTCCTACAATGATGAAACACTTAAACTGTGGTCGAGCCATGATGCTGCTATTCAAATTATTATTGCGACCAGCATCCTTTCTGTTGGCATTGATGCGCCGACATTTGATGATGTCATTGTATACGGTGAACCACCTGACACGGATGAGCTTCTCCAGGACTATGGCTGACTCCGATACTTGAAATCAATGTCTCCACGAGCGTTCTTATACATAACCAAATCGGCACATACCAAAGCGGCACAGCTCCTTGGGGAAGTCGACAAGTTGCCGACACTGCACAATGCACGCTCCACCACTGACATGGACACGCTGCAATTGTCAATGGCAAGCCTCATTATGGCCCCTTGCAAAGTGGCACAACTTGACGAGCTGTATGGAAACATCCTCAACGAACCACCATGCAGCTGTCTGGGTTGTCAGGCACATCCGCGCCCACAACGAAAAGAAAAATGTACCTGCAGTGGGTGCATACCCGAGTCAACAAAGGCAATTGAGGAGACGAACGGTGGGCGGCTGCGTGGCCATACAGGAAACCGGTGTGAGTCAAAGTGTGGATTTGGGTCAGAACAACAACCCAAACACAACACCAACAAAGGACTACGAAATTGTGTGAGTGGTGGTTTACCTCCGCGGTGTCCAGAGAGGATGTGCTGAGGAGGAGGGAAGGGGATCTACACCAACAGGGTGATGCAGACGGTGATGCAGGATACTCCTGGGGTACAGGAGCAATAGAAGACGAAGGGGATAGGTGTCTGGACTCTTCCTAAAGCCTAGGAAGTGTCAAAGCGGGGATTGAGTTGACTGGGACTGAAGTAGCGATACTACACCTAGAGATTGGTGCAGCAAGGGGACAAGGGGGCTCCTGACGTCCAGAAGCAATAGGGGATGAAGGATTGACAGGCTAGACTCCGCTTGAGCCTAGAGAAAGACTTGGACTTGAATAGATTGGATAAAACTTGAATATCAGAGCCTTTAGACCTTCACTGAAGCCTACAAGACTCAAAGAGCTGAAAGGATACTGACTGAGAGAGTCTGAGAGAGGGATAATTTCGTGCAATTGGGTCCTCTTTCACTGGGCTGAGCCCAGGGGTTTAAATACATGGGGGGGCACAGCATTAAAGTACAAAAAGAGAAGGGAGTAAGCAGAATTTGTCAAGGATTGGTAAGGGATTGGTAAGAGCTTTGTAAGGGGTTTGTAAGCGATCAGTAAGCAAGGGATAAGCAGGAATGAGTAAGCATAGGAAGCATGAATAAGCTGCTGAGTAAAGGAATGAGTAAGCTGCATGACAAGATTGATTGGTAAGGGAGTGAGTCATCAGCTGAGTAATATACCAAAAATGCGAAAGGGATAGAGTAATACTGATGACAAGAGAGCATCAGTAAGCAAGGGATGAGTCACTGCACAGCAGAAGGAGTCATTGATGCACAGCCTAAGAAGTTTGATGGGGGGCTGTGTACCATCAGGAATTTGATGGGACAACAATGGGGAAGATCTGGGATTAATAGGGGGATTGATCCGAGACAAAACAGCCACAAGAAGGGTACCAGGGGTCCAGAGGTCTTTTTGGGGGGTCAGCATACACTAAAGTATAGTGCATGTGTTCTAGCGCCGCTGAAGCGCAACCATGGGCTCCCTTGACGAGCTCTCTTCTGGGAAAGAACGAGAGAGGGTTCTTCTTCCTAATAGCACTATAAAGTGGGGGGAATAACTGTCATGGTGCTGGGGGACGTCGTCTGAAAGTAGGGAAGCGGATAGAGTATTGAATTCGGCGCATCCAGGGAAGTGAGACGAACGACAGAGGAAGATGGACATGGCAAGTATCTGGGAGGAAGGGACCATAGGCTGAGGGCTCAGGGGACACAGAGATGACCAGAGAAGACTTCTCAAGCTTGACAATAGACCTAAGATGACCAAAGTACGTCCTTGACGCAGGACTGACGAGGAGAACGCGCTGACCGAGAACGAGAGGGACTGAGGGAGCAGGCTGGGAAGATATGTGCCAGGCAATGCACGGGAACTCTGGGAGAGGCTGTCCTAAAAGCAGGACATAGTGGAGATCTGCAGCAATAGTGGAGAAATGATCCAGAGAAAATACGGACTCCATAGTGAGCGATGAAGTGAATGTCTGGATTGCGGGGGGAATCACATAGTTCAGTCACAAACCCCTGCAAAAGTGGGTCATCGGACGTGTACAAATGCCTGCAAAGGTGGGTCTAGCCGACGCCGGCCGACATCCGCACAACTGGGACAACCGATAATGGTAAGGTAGGGTTGGGCCGGGATGTGTAACAATGCACATCTCAGACAGGCCGGGGCAACGGTTATAGGGGAAGACAATGTAGGCATGGGTCAGGCCGCGGGTTGCAGGAAGGCAAAGCTGGAACAGGCCGACGCAGGTATTGTATGGCGGAGTGTGCCATAAGCATGGGTCAGGCCGGGGTGGTTGGACATGTATAGATGGGACAGGCCGGTGTGAGGTTGTATAGTCAAACAATGTAAAGCTGGGTAAGGCCGCGCTGTGGACAACTGCACGAAGGGGACCGGCCGCCGCAAGTGTTGAACGATTGAGCAATGTAGAGGGCAGTCAGGCCGAACTATGAAGAAATGCAGAAGTAGGTCAAGCCGGCACAAGAGAAATGTAGGGATTGGTCAGGCCGGCGCATGTGTTGAATGATCAAACAATGTAAGGCAAGATCAGGCCGTCATATGCAGAAATGTACACATGGGACCGGCCGGTGCGAGGGCTGTATAGTCAAACAACGTACAGCGGGGTCAGGCCGGCAGAAATGTTGTATGGTAGGAAAACGTAAAGATGGGTTGGGCCGTATTGTGAAGAACTGCAACGATGGGACAGGCCGGTGTAGTTGGCATATGGTTGACCGCAGTGGTGGTGGGTCAGGCCGCGATGCAGAGACATGCAGAGGTTGGTCAGGCCGGCAGAAATGTTGTCTGGTAGGAAAACGTAAAGATGGGTTAGGCCGTATTGTGAAGAACTGCAAGGATGGGTCAGGCCGGCACAAGTCTTGTTTGGTCGAAAAATGTAAATGTGGGTCAGGCCGGAGGAAGTGTTGTATGGTTGAACAACGTAGGGATTGGTCAGGCCGGCGGATGGGTTTCATGGTCAAATAACGTAAGGCTGGATCAGGCCGGCATATGCAGAAATGCGGGACAGGCCGGTGCCAGCATTGTATAGTGGACCAATGTAAGGCTGGGTCAGGCCGGCGAAATGTTGTATGATCGAACAATGGAAATGTAGGTTGGGCCGTGATGTGAAGAACTGAAAGGATAGCAGCGGCCGGCACAAGTACTGTCAGGCCGGCAAAAGGGTTGTATGGTCGAACAACGTAGGGATTGGTCAGGCCGGCGGATGGGTTGCGTGGTCAAGCGACGTAAGGCAGGGTCCGGCCGCCATTTGCAGAAATGCAAAGGTGGGACAGGCCGGCGCCAGTGTTGCATGGCGGAACAACATAGAACTGTGTCAGGCCGACAGAAATGTTGGATGGTCGAAAGATGTAAAGGTGGGTTAGGCCGTAATATACATAACTGCACTGATGGGACAGGCCGGTGTAATTGGCATATGGTTGACCACAGTAGCAGGGGGTCAGGCCGCGATGCAGAGACATGCAGAGGTGGGACAGGCCGGCCAAACTGCTGAATTTTAGAACAACGTAGGGATGGGACGGGCCGGGACTTGATGACATGCACAGGTGGGACAGGCCGTGCGATGAAGAAGTGCAGAGGTGGGTCAGGCCGGTGCAGTGACAGGCTCCATTTGGGCAGAAGGCAGAACTATGTTCGGCCAGGGACAGCATTGTATGGTCCAATGACTGTAAGACAGGAAACTATCTTGCAAAGGTTCATTGTATTTCCACAAATGACACCACATTTATTACAATTGTACAGACCAGTCACCTATGCTCTGTCCCTTTGGCTGCGCCCAATACCTAGATGACATTCCCTAATATGCCTTGCAATGTTATTCCATACAATAGACTTGCCACAGCCAAGCCAGGGACAGGCAGCTTTCTCACTCATCTTGTACAGCATACCATGAACCTTAAGATGGTTCCGGATGTCTGCAGAGTCTGCTTGAAGGGGTATGGGACATCCAGGGGTGATGTTGCATTGGTAGGATGCAGGGGGGATAGGGTTGGCTTGCAGAAAGCAAAGGTTAGTATGTATCCACTACTGAAACTGAGTAACACATACAGGCCTCTGCCTCTGGAATGGTCACAAGTACAGGGTACTCAGGGGCAGGTGTGGGAGGATGGGGGTTTGTAAAAGGTGGGTCATTGACCAAGATAGCTGACAGTGCATTAGCATTCATTACATATCTGACTGCAGCAACACATACCAGGGTCATACACAGGCTCAGTGGCAACCATATCATCAGGGAAGACAAACTGGGAAAGTTGCCCATGCAAACCAGATGATTCATGAAAATAATCATCTAAGAATGTGAAAAGGATATCAATGAATGAATGAAACAATACCAACCTAGGTTAAAGTCAATGGAGTCAGGCAAGGATCCATATTCAAAGCTGGCCATGGTGAATGGAGTGAAGAAAGGGAGAATTCACGTGCCAGTAGCCAGCTGAAGGTATTTATATTGCTTCCCCTCTACCAACCAAGCCACTGATCCATCCCTGCCATTGACAGATAGGCCCGACTCCGTCAACTGCAGTCTCATTTCAGCCAAGGTAGGTGCTGAAAGGATGGACAGATAAGTCAACTTTTCCCATGGTCGAGACAAGAACTGGCGGCTAACCTTTTTCCATTTTGAGTTTGTAAATATCCAGGGCATCACCCCTTTGGGATGCTGCATCATCAGCTGCTCTCTGCCACTCTTCCACTTTGTTTGGATCCAAGGAAGCTGTAAGCTCTTCAAAAGGGCCTCTGGTCAAATTTACACCGTCACAAGCTGCTTGATATTTCTTGCATAGAGATTTGACTGCAGAATCAAGGAATTAGTTCCTGCAAATTAAAAGACAGAGAAAAATAAACCTATCCCAACCAGTTTTTTCCAGTTTGAGTCTCTCATATGATCATCATATACCTCCTGTCTATGGGCCAGGCTCATGGATCGGGCCATAGGAGAGACCTTGTTAAATGGGGCCCAGAGGGTCTCCAAAATTTCACCATCAATATGACCAGCTCCCTGCATGAACATGAGACTGAACCGTGCAAAACAATCCAACTTATGGGCACTGAGATGGAATTTGCCAACTGCTGGGACAATGTCCATGTCATCGGGGATCTGAAGGGCTGGACATGCTTCTACCCTCCGAGCAAACTTCACATACCACTGGCAAGCCACGTCATAAATAATGAGAGCTTTAGTGATTCCTGCGGAGTTATATGAAAGTGCTTGACAGATGGAGTAATCAATATTTTTTTGCCTAAGTTCCGGTACATCAGTATAGTTGTCTTCTGATATATAAAGGATTTTGACGCACTGCTCTCCTTTATAAAAATCCACTACAGAATGGGGCACAAAACAGCCATGCCTCGCACAGGCAGTGGCCCCTATGCCAGTGGCGCGGAGATTAGACCGATTTACATTTGCTTGATTTACAGCACGGTGGTTTTGACAAGATGATTTCTGTTTGACCCATCAAGATGAAATGGTGTTGTCCAGGTATCCAAAATACGCACTTCTTTGGTCTCATGGGCTGATGATACATGGTTCTGATAAGGGCCATCTTCAACCATATACCCTAGTCCATCTGCCAAGGCAATGTCGCATTCTGGCCTCCTCATCTTCATGTGCTGAGCTGTAAAGTTTCCATCTACCACATATCGCACAGCCACAGTATCCCTTGAATAATAATCAATGCGTCAAGCCTTTTCCAAAATATAACAAAGAACCAACTCAGTATAGACATCCTTCCAGTCACCTGGCAAGTTAATTCCTGATTGGGGGCAGGCAGGGCAAAATACAGCCAACTCCCCATGTTTAGGATCCCTTTCTGTATCGTGACCAAAGCCAGCCCTTTTCCTGTTGGAGAGATCTCTCCACATCCGAGAGACCCTCAGCAATTCCCGATAACGATCCTAAATAAAACCATGTAGCATAGAAGGAAAGTTTGTAGTTGAAAGACTTACTGGAAGGGAGTCTGGAAAGGCGTTATTTGAGAAACGGCAGATCTTTTGATAGAAACTCCAGGCGGAAGTTTTGCATTCCAGAGCATCAATGAGGAAATGATCCAGGACGTCGAAGGTGAATCCAGTCTGGGGCCTAATGACAGTAGATGGGAATATACGAGACCGAAGCAGCTGGAGGTGCCGGTCTTCCAGACTTGCATCATTGCACCTACACCACCTCAGACGGTGTACAAATATTCCAGTAGAGTGAACAACAGTGAATTTATCACAGAACCAGTCCCCCCCATACTCCGACATATTGTTGGAGCACGGAGCTCCATTATGACCTAGATTAAAGACATAGCCAAGATCACGGAGGGTGATATTATCATAAAATCGTCCGGTCCATTGTTGAATGCGGTGAAAGGGATTACGGATGTGAGACGTGACAGCACAGGGCCCACACCACATATAACCGGTTTGACAAGAAAGGCATCGGATATTAGCAGTAACCTGGTGGCAAACTTGACATTCCTCGGTCAAAGCAGGATGTTCGCACTCCAAGATTATCGAAAGATACCGAGCTCGCCAGGGAATCCATTCCGACAAAAAGTCATTCTGGGTCTTTTACTAGATAAGAAAATCAATGGGACTGAATTAAAAGATAGTCTTGACCTTGGTTTTCCGCCTCGCAGATGCAAGGAAATCAGCAGGGTCTTGCTCATCTATCAGTTGAGAAACCTCGTTGAGAAGGTGGCTACCCTCAGCAGCCCCTCTTGGTGATTTTATCCTTTTTCTTGCAGGAGTCTCATCTTCTTCAGTAGAAGAAGCTCGATAGTACTGCCAGGCGGGAACCTCTTCATAGGTTATTTTTCCCCTTCTAGTTCGGACTGGGGTATGGGTTACAATGCCCGCATGCCCAGACCTGCGACTGGAGCCACCAGATCCATGGATTCTGGCTCTGTTTCTTTTTTCCTTACGAGGTACTGGAGACATGATTGTCTGGATTGACAATCTACCAGAGCGAACTAAGTTTCTTTGCCCTAGATCCCGTCATCATACCGAGTAAAATTTCAACACAGCAATAAGTAACGGCTATCACTACCCTATCTGGCCTAACTGAAATAAGTAGCTGCCATCACCTTTATGCAATCACACCGATCAATAAGTAACACCCCTGCTACCCTATCTGGCCTAACTGAAATAAGTAGCTGTCATCACCTTTACGCAATCGGATCAATAAGTAACGGCTATCACTACCCACCATTAAGTAACAACTGAACTTACTTCCCAGAACCGAAGTTTGCCCACCAGCCCATCTGAGAAGGCAATGAGGGACATGGCACATCCATCCTGTCATGCAGAAGGTCCTTCATGTAGTGAGCAATTATGGCCCTCTCCCCCCCTCCCCAAGCTGGCACTGCATGTTCCAATACCTTCCCAGTCAGGAAAATTAGTGTTCCCGGTTGGTACGTAAAACATGCGCCCAGGTCTGTCACTTGGAAATTGGCTTGATGCCCCTCGCCTAAACTAACCAGGAGATCATAAAAGGAAAGGGCGCCGCCAGCATCCCTGTGGGGAGGTGTGATCCGGTTGACAATAAGATCCATACCAGAATAAGCCGAAGTCCAATTGTAAGGCTTGTCAGACGAATTGTCATTAAGGATCGCATTTGCCTCTAAGCCAGCCTGGAGGAGATCCGGATGGACAATGCCCAAGATAGCATTTGCGAACCGCTCAAAGAGTTCTACCTTCTGCAACCATCGTCGAACCTTTTGCGACTTGAGTGAAATGGTTGGCAAAATCGGATCCACCAGACGCTAACGCAGCAAGTTAACATTTTCTCAATGGAAGTCCATATTGATTCATCAAACTTACTTTATGCCCCACCATAAATGTCCCAGGGGCTATAGATAGCACGCCTGAACCGAAATTCTTCTGATTAGGAAGGAAGTTACGGAATCGCCAAGAGCGAGTTTTGAATGAATCTGCAGATTTGTTGACTAAATTTGACTTCAAGTCTTTCACGGCGTTGTTGAGTTTCGCCTGCAGACAGTCCGCAATCAAGATATTCAACATAAGTAGTAAATTAGGCGCAACTCACCACAAAGTCATCCCGAAGTATGTTGGGGAGATACCATAGTAGAATCTTCCCATGTTTGTCCACTACGGTAGCTGGTTTATCGATGACGCCAAGCTTGGCCCTCTCAAAAAAATTTTCCAGTTGAGGATGGCGGGTAGACTTTGAAGCTCCACCCTTGACAGTCTGCGCAAATCTATCGGAGTCCCAGTTCACCACCACTAGACCTCTAATAAATTTTTTTTCCATGGAAACGGGAAATTCCTCACAAGGGTTAAGAAAGGCGGCCGCAATTGTTGCGGCACTGAGGCCCAACTGTTGCTCCGGAAGAGTCTCCGACCACTTTCCCGAATTTGGGATGTCATATAGGCTTGACAAGTCGTTTTGGGCCCTCATTCTAGCGATGTCAGCAAGGCCGAAAACGCTGCCTGAAGACATACCTGGGTTTCTGTAATTTTGGGGCGGATATATGGGTCCCTTGAACCAGGCAGGTGTCCTTTACTGCATCATCCAGGATTTTAGTGAGGTAAGAAAAGATAGAGCTGCGGATTTCCTCTTCAGAGGACATGGTGGAATGGAGAAAATTTTCCTTGGCAACCAGGTTGCATTTCCGTCTCGTGAGAACGGCCTCAAAATCAAACCATCCTAAATGCAGTAAGCCTTTATTCGCATCAAAGTCTAAATCCGATTTGGATTTGGATTTGCTTCTGATGAGAAAGCATCAAACTCTAACTCTGATTTGGTTACGCGGTCAATCAGGCACAAAGCTTGAAGCCCGCACAAGCCGCTACGGTATTACATACGCAGATACGACCGCGCAGTGCGATAGCAATATAGACTACATCCTAAGACCATTGTACGACGAAACTATTCGCGATGCTAGCGGGGGGACTTCGCAGAGAAAGTATTGGCTATTGGAGATATATATATACCGCTACAAGCAAACGCTTGCGCTAAGATGCGTTTCCCTGGGGCCGTAGGAATGTAATGTATTGGGCTAACCACTGTACTATATAGCGAATATTTGCGGGACAACTACGTAAGGTATCTTGTTGGAGTATCTTGTTGGGTATCCGCATTGGGGTGCTTCGATGATTTGCGATAGACTGGTGGGTTCAATGGTGACGGACGTATCTCAGCGTAAGTCCTATAAATGAGGCGTTGTTGAATAGGAGGTACTTCGGGCGCGCAGGGTTGTTTCTTTTTGAGCCGTTGTTGGTGTTGAGGCGAGGAGATTAGTTGATATTCGTCCGTACTTACGGAACTCGGAGCAAGTGATACAGCCATCAAATATTGATGATAGCGCAGGCTGCAAAAGGTATCGCTACCTCTCCGATAATCCAGGCGACAGACCGTGACAACCCTCATTGGGTACTGTTGCTCACCGGGACTCTCCCCTATCTTCTAACTCAGCGCAAGCTCTTAGTCAAATCACACGATCACGTGACCTGGAATGGCCTGACAAATTGATATTGCGACACCCAAGTCTAGAGCTCAAATTTCCGAGTGAAGTACTACTAAATAGGTAGTCTAAACACAATGCTCTACCAAAATAAAGTGGGAGTCAGGTTGTCAAGAGGGGGCCCTCCACTTGGCAAACTGGCTCCCAAGGAGAAATCTACTAGTATCGAAAGCAGCCGAATACGCTAATTGGCAAATGTACGTGGCGGTATATCAATCAGCAGACGTATATTAGCATAGAACAAACCCTAACCTTGATACTAGGCCCGGAACTCCTAGGCAAAGGGTCCGTGCGGCAGTGTGAATGCTGAGGGATTGGTGAGTCGAATGCAAAGTTTCATACGGGTGATTTACTTACTCAGGGTACGCGCAGGAAATACTTGTAAGGTAGAGACGGGGGCAAATGGCTAGCGACCTGCAGGATGCGGAGACAGAGTGTGATTAGTATTTGCAAACAAAAAGAGAGCGCCTTACCCGCCGTCCTTGGGATACGCTGACAGACAATCGTCAGTATTTGTAAATAAAGAAAGAAAAGGTTCCTTACCTGCAAAAGCAGGATGGCGAGGAATGCGAGCGCACTCGCAGATCACTGCTGCTAATAAGAAGCCCCCCAGAACCAAACGTGGAAAGCGACGGGAGTGCAAGCGCACTCACAGGTCGCTACCGCTAACGCGAATCCCCCTGAACCAACCGCAGACGGCGACAGGAGTGCAAACGCACCCACAGATCACTGCCGCTAACGTGAAGCCCCCTGAACCAATCGCGGACAGCGACAGGAGTGCAAACGCACCCACAGATCGCTACCGCTAACGTGAAATCCCCCTGAACCAATCGCGGACGGCGACAGGAGTGCAAACGCACCCACAGATCACTGCCGCTAACGTGAAGCCCCCTGAACCAATCGCGGACAGCGACAGGAGTGCAAACGCACCCACAGATCGCTACCGCTAACGTGAAATCCCCCTGAACCAATCGCGGACGGCGACAGGAGTGCAAACGCACCCACAGATCGCTGCCGCGAACATGAAGCCCCCTGAACCAAACGTGGACAATGACGGGAGTGCAAGCGCACTCACAGATCACTGTCACTCGCGTGAAGCCCCAAAACAAAAAATATCTGGAGTTGAAAACGTCAGCTCAAGGTAAAGTTAGCGCATACATACGACTGTAAGATCAGAGACGTCCACCGATGGCAAATCCAACTGGTTGTATCTTAAGGAGGTGGCTGATAGGGCGTGTTCGGGAGATATAGCCCGTAAGCCCTACATGAAACGTCAGCACAAATACGCGTTGGATAAAGCTGACCTTCGTACCACCCGCGATCTTTTTCATTAGACAGCCTGCAGTGCTGTCTAATAAAAAAGAAACAGCGGGAGCTGGCGTGAATCGTCCGTTAGCTAGCTAAACGATCCGTTGTTGAAATGAACGCGCGTTGTCATTGAGCTGTGAGTAGATTAGTCGTACGAACTGTTCTGAAAACGGTCGAACGTATCGATAAATGATGAGACTAGCGGCTGAATGCGAAAGGTTGAGGTGGGCGAGAAATCGAGAAGATGGCGGTTAAAAGAAAAGTCGGAGCGTGGAAAAGGAACGCTTATAAACGCGGAATATTTGGTCATGTTTATGTGATTGGTCGTTGGGGAGCTTGCGAAAATCAACAAGGTCGAATTTGCGCCTGTTTGGTTTTCACGTGATCGATTTCGGGTCTGTTCTACTTTTGCGACCCGCAGTCCTGTCGTACTTACTTGTTATCTCCTCCCCATGGCTCGCACGAAGCAAACAGCCAAGAAGAGCTCAGGTGGCAAGGCCCCGCGTGCTGAGATCACATCGCCTCGCCGCCAAATATGTGCGCAGCAAGCAAAGGCTCAGCAAATCAAGGAGTCGATTAAGAACTCGGCCCGTGGCAAAGCCCCAACCATCGTTATCCCTCCAATGAAACGGGCTCCCGCTACAACCCTACAACTTTCAGGACCAATGGTAATAGATTATGCTACATTTGACGCGCGTCTAACGTATATTAGTTTTGTTTCCTATGCCAGGACGGCGGATTCCTGTACAAGTGCAACGACTGCCCTCGCGCTATGTGTACAAGATGTATACGGGTCCCAGAAACACACCGGCAGGTGGTAAACGAAGATTCTGTCCACTTCCGGTGCGTATCGTGTCATTTGCTGGTCGGTCAACGTGCCAAGCAATACGGACCATATATTGTGAGTATGAGTTTTCCCCCAACCTTCGAGGACATTGACCGGTATCAAACTCCGCAGGGATTTACGAGGAGCGGACATCAGATCCTGCCGGACTTTCTACAGGTATCGGGAAGGTTCGAATTAGCGACCTGCGGACGCATTCTCGCTCCCCGGACGCTCTTCATCCACTTCTACTTGGCGTCGATCGTATCTACGTTCCATGCAGGAATAATCCATCAAAGCATGGCGGACTACTTTCCCAACGGCGGTCTGGACGTCATCGACATACCGTTCGAGTTTGGTACAGCGGAAGCGACGGCGGAGTACGCTCTCCGTGCCGAAAGGTTGATGCAGGAACTCAAAACGGAGTATAATCGCGTTGTCTTGATTCTCACTGACCATAGTGACGAGGACACCGGGGATTTATTCATCGGTCCGGATGAATCAGGCGTTGTAACTGCTGCTCCTGTTGATAGCGTGAGTGATTAAACGTATATATTTTTCCTTCGTTGACGCTGACTTACGTACAGTTCCTTCGTGAACTCCTTACACCATTCCAGCAGGTCGTCCGCGGAAGTATGATGTATATCGCTGCCTGCGGTTCCGTTGTGAACAACGAGGAGAGCTTTAATAGGATGCGCAGCACCCTAACCGAGTAAGTATTTTCGGTCGTCCGATATCCTCCTAGCCTACCCTATTTATTCCAGATTTCACGTATCTAACGCTCTGGCATTTGATGCCCCCCGTCTACAAACCGTCAATATCGCGGAAGCGTTGATGCGAGTCACCAAGTCGGTCGTGATTCATGGCTTCGACTTTACCCATGCTCTGGAGCATGTTCTGAAGGAGTCCGCGCACCTTGGAATGCACACTGGCGTTGTGCATTTCTCTTTAGGTGATCAGGGAGACGCGAACGTTTTGGAAGTCGTCAAATATGTTTGGGCGCATCGCGACTACCAGCCTTGGGGCGTGGAGCTGCCAATGCAGTGTCCCCAGTGTGGAGCAGTTCAGAAATGGGCATCTGTGCAAACCCGGGATGGTGGGTATATGTACGAGTGTGTGTATCCGAGATGTGGGTATGACGGCAACGCCAGGCGGGCCTGGCCGCATACGATGACTGTGGAACGTCCCAAGGGGGCTACTTTGCTCAAATCGAACGGTGGCCAAGGTGGATGGATGAGGGCTAGCGTGTGCGAACTTCCTTAGTTACTCAAGCTTGGTTACTTAGTTTTCACTTAATCTACAAACGTGGTGCCAGGTGTGATTATCGAATGACGAGTTTACGGTTCCCGAACAGATTAGACCGTACGTAACTTTGATACTGGCCGGTCTCGGAGCCATCCGATGCTGTCGCGCGATAGCTGAAACTTGGCTGGATTTAGTTGCTTTATCTGTATACGTTGTGCGAGCGAGCTTGATAACTAGATCGATTCTATGATTCCCTAACGGATTTGACCATATGTAACTTCGATACTGGCAGACAGTTGTAAATACTAGGTGAGCCAATCGCAAAATCGGAGCTACTTGATGCTATCACGTGATGGTTCAAATTTGATTCAGGGTTTGTCTCTCGTCGTTGATTTTCGATCATACTCTTCTCAAATGGCCTGCTGGACTGTCGTGTTTGCAAAGATCCTCGCGGATCATCGAGCTCAGTATATCGCCCAACGGGGCGACGCCAAGGCTCGGTCGCAGATCCTGCGCGATTGTCGGGATCAAATCTTGAAAACTCCCCAGGCCAATCACCTTATGCTGCCAGACAGCATTCGCGCAGTGAGTAACTAAAAATATTAAATCCACTGGCTAGTTTATTACTTACTCGGCTTCCAGGGGATCAGGAAGGAATTCATCAAACGTCTTTCTGATTCGGATCGCGAAGATGAAGAGGCCGCCATGGAAGCTTTGGAGACGAGGAACAATCGCACCAGGATTTCTGCCGAGGAGCGTGAGGCAGCCGCTCGGCCCCAGAAAGCTGGCGAATACAAGAGAGAATGGGATGCCTTCAGAGCGGCTGGTCGACTTTTCAAGGACGAACTGGACGCTCTCGACAAGTCTTCCAGGGACCAGAAGGATAAGTCCACTTTCGGGAAGAGGACCAAAACTGCCCATGAATGGTTTGATGGGCTGTCGAAGGAGAAGAAGAGGGAAGCTGAGAAAGTTGCCGTCAAGTGGAATCAGGAGGGGGCACCAAAGCAGCAACAGGTGGTGTGAGCGTTTTTTCATTCATCCAGTCTTCATTTTCACGCATCTATATTCTAGCTATCGCAAAAAGAACCTCAAAAAAGTGACAAACGAATTCTTGGGAGTGCTTAGACGTACGATGGGGGTCCACGCCGTCATGTTGGCGGGTTACGAGAAACATGCGGGCATGGCGACCTCTATGTACGTTGATTTCGGTTTACTTACAAGATAACCTTCGCACTCATCGCCTGTAGCTTCGAAACGGATCCCCCCGAATCTCAGTCAAAGGCGTTCTCGACCCATTCGAGCGAGGCCAAGAAATGGGCGACGGAAGGCGCCGATCTTATTGCAGAATATCTGTTGCATCGTGGTACGTCATATTAGGTCCAAATGCTTCTCTACTCATACAACTTAAACAGAATCTGATGAGAGCGGGGGGTCGTCCGAGGAGGACGACGATGAAACAATTCCTGAAGTCCTGGTGGATCGATCGGGTAATCCGAGGCTTCCAAGTCGACTCGGCTTGAAGCTGAAATCGCAGCAGCTTTTGGTGAGGGAGATATTCAAGAAGGCATATGGTAAGGTCTCCCTGATTAACGCGTGCTCGCTCCGATTGATTGATACCAATTACCCAGCGAAATTCACCAGATCTTCCAGGGCCTTGGTGCCTTGGTTGCTACTAACCAAGAATCCAGAAGAGTACATCGACGACTCCTGCTACCCCGACGGCTTTCTTATCCGCGACCCTTCCAAACTCACAAAATCGAACGTCGACAAACTCTGGCGCCACTGGGAACAGAGAGAAAAGGATAACGAGGTGGTGCTGCGTTTCATTGGTGCTAAACCCGATGATATGCCGGCCCCGTCCAACGAAAAGCCCAAGCGCCGAGTACGCAAGAGAGCATATGTCGAGATTGATCGCGATTCCTCGGACTATGGTGATGACGACGATGACTACGGCGGAAACAAGAGCGAAGATGAAGATGAAGATGACGAGGGCAGTGACGACGGCGACAACGGAACTCGTCGTAGTCCTAGGCGTCCTGGCGGTAGTTCGACTGCTACGAAACGCAACGCTGGTCCTCCGAGCGGATCCACCGCTCAAAAGTCCTCGCATGCGAAAGGTACAGTTGGGTCTTCGAGCGGCAGTAAGGCTCAACCTCTGCCAAGGCTTGTCAAGAAGCCTTCCGCCGTTGAACCTTCGAGCCCAGCCGCTCATAAAGACGATCGCGGCACGTTCCTTCGCGGTCTCTCGACTGATCCCCGATATGTTGCAATGTTGGAGAAGATGTATCTCCTTCCACCTTTTGTATGAATTATTGGCATTGGTCTGTTGTGTTCTTTACTAACACCAACCGCAGGAACCGTCTGAGGAGCCACGACCATCGCTTCCGCGATGGGCCAGCTGGTCCTGGCAGCAAACATATCTGCCCGAGGACATTCACAAGTCGGAAGATTCTTTCCAGGCGGCGCTTACAGAGCTGAAAAGCTATCCGTGGAAATCACGCAACTACGGCACCGCGGTAGTCTTGGGACTGGGCCTTCTGATTCGCGACTGCTGGAGTGCCCAGGAGATGGAGCAACCCGAAGATGGGGAGCAAAGAGCGGCCCCCGAGTTTTTATATTCGTCATTGCTTGGAGTCCGGCAGGTGGAAAGAGTGTTTGCGGAGGTGGATGGCATTTGTTCACGGCTAGATCAGGTGATACTGGCTGAACCAGCTGTAGGTGGAGAAAGTGTGGATGAGGAGGCAAGAAAGAGGAAGGAAGAGGAGGAAATGAGACATGCCCAGGTGGAAAAGAGGAGACAAGAGGAGGAGCAAACACGACAGGATGAGGAGAGACAAAGACGTGAGGAAGAACAGAGGCAGGAGGAGGAAAAGAGACAGGAGGAAGAGCGACAGGAGGAAGAGCGACGGAGGCAGGAGGAAGAGGAAGAGCGACGGAGGCAGGAGGAAGAGGAAGAGCGACGGAGGCAGGAGGAAGAGGAAGAGCGACGGAGGCAGGAGGAAGAACGAGAGAGGCAGGAGGAACAGGAGAAGAAACGAAAGGACGAAGAGGAAAAACGGGAAGCTACGAAGACGGTGGATGAAGGCTCCAAGCAAGGGGAGGCCGAAACGGCGAAGGAGAAAAAAAAGGGGAAAAAAAGAAAGGCGCGTGAACTGTCTTCCGTCCCATCCACCTCCAACAGTAGCGAGCGCGATGAACTGGAATCAGAGGGCCGGCCTGGACCGTCAAAGCGAAAGAAGACAGCTGTGTCAAAGAAGACCAGGTCCTCCAACCGCGTCCGTAAGGTTGCGAGGAAACTCCGCGGCTCGTTGTAGGTCATCTTTCCATTCTCGCCAGCCTTGTTTTGTGTTCGACTTCACTGGACTATTTACGCACATCGCCATCTTTACTTGTAGTTGTACATTGTCAACTACCAATATACTGTATACGGACTACGATCATTACTTGTATGTTACATTTCAACATTGGACGGATTAGTGTGTAGGATTCCTGATGACATTTGTCCAAAGGTATGGCCCACACTTCATTCATACAAAAGGTCCCAGCACTGGTCCCATAGCTTGCTTGTTGCGGGATGGGCTGTACTACATAGCCCGGCTGATCTACAGGTACCATTGTTGCACAGCAAAGCCAGTCCTATGTGTTGGGATAGAACAGGCTGTACTCCATTTGCAATGAGTCACACCTGCGGCCGATCCAATAAGAGGATGGGGCGGCCAGGACCACATCCGCAATGAATCCCAGTCACGCACACCCCGGCCGGTCCCCAACCTACTAATCACTGATGTGGATTCGCCCGGCCGATACTATGTACCTGGAGTATGTTACATCCGGGCGGCCTGCGGCATATTTACAATACGCCTTCCACCGGCCGGTCCATGAGCTACGATACTCTCAGAATTGTAAAGCCAGGCGGCCCATAGCATATCTGCAATCATTCGTCATGCCGGCCGGTCCTACATTTACATAGACAAAAACTTTTGAAGATTTTTTGCCCAAGCGGCCTACATTATATATGCAATAGCGCGTGGGCCGGCCGATAGCATACCTACAGGACTGTCAAATATATGAAGTCAGGCGGCCTGTAACATCTTTACCATGTTCCTCATGCCGGCCGCTCCAGCCTCTGCATGACCAACAATCAATTCACTCCTGCCGGCCCTTGCCATGATTGCTGCACCTTCCACTGCCGGCCGGGCCAACATCCAGATTGGTTGGAAGATCTTTTGCCCAAGCGGCCTACATTAGGTATGCAATATCACTTGCGCCCGGCCGATACCATACCTACATGACTCTCAAACATGTGAAGTAAGGCGGCCTGTAACATCTTTACAATGTCCCTCAGGCCGGCCGCCCCTCTACCCCTACATGACCATCAGTCAATTCACCCTTCCCGGCCCTTACCATGATTGCAGCACTTTCTACCTCCGGCCGGGCCCCCATCCACGTCGGTTGGAAGATCTTGGGCTGAAGCGGCCTACATTATATATGCGATAGCACCTGGGCCCGGCCGACACCCTACCTACATGACTCTCAAAATTGTGAAGTCAGGCGGCCTGTACCGTCGTTACAATGTCCCTCAAGCCGGCCGGCCATACATCTACATGACCAACATTCAATTCACCCTCCCCGGCCCTTACCATGGGTGCGGCATATTCCACTACCGGCCGGGCCACCATTCACGTTGGTTGGAAGATTGTGCGCCGAAGCGGCGTACATCATATATGCAATAGCACCTGGGCCCGGCCGATACCATACCTACATGGCTCTCAAAATTGTGAATTCAGGCGGCCGGTAACGTCTTTACAATATTCCTCCTACTGGCCGGCCCTACACTTACATGGCCCAAAATCAATTCATTCTCACCGGCCTTTACGAGGATTACAGCAGTTTCCTCCTCCGGCCGGTCCCATAACCACATTTGTTGTAAAGATTTCTGCCTATGCGGCCTACGTATGCAATAGCACGTGGGCCGGCCGATACCATATCTCCATTACTCTCAACATTGGGAAGCCAGGCCTGTACCATATTTACACTTCTCCATATCCGCGGCCGGTACCTTAACTATGTTACCTGGTAGATTTTCACACTGGCGGCCCCTACCATGTTTACAATATCTACCTCCTCCGGCCGATTCATCATCTCATATGTTGCAACATTCTTGCCTGAGGCGGCCTGTACCATATTGACCATGTGACTATCATTCGGCCGGACCAATAATCATATTCCCGTCAAGATTACACATAGACGGCCCTCCCAAGTTTACAATATCTACTTCCCCCGGCCCATACCATACCCGCACGTGATGTCGTATCCGGCCGATCCAATAGCTACAATACCTATTGTACTTACCCCTCTCACGGCCTGTACCATCTCTACGTCCTTCCACTTCCTCGGCCGGTGCGATGGCTACATCCGTCAGAGGTTTTGATTATGAGGCGGCCCTTCCCTTATTTACCATATTGATTCACTCGGCCGAACCCATAATCACATTTCTCTCACATCCGACATTCAACCGGCCTGTACTACATATACAATGCATCAATATGTAGGCCGGTACCATACCTACGTCAGGTGTGATATCGCCAATCCAACCGGCCCTTACTCCATGTGCAGCTTTCTTAGGTCCACGGCCGACCCTCTATCTACAATCATCCATGCATTCAGTCTGTACCATATTTACAATATCTTGCTCCATATTTTGATATGCAGGCCGCACCTGTATTTGCATAGTCTGATCTCGCCGGCCGTTGCTATGCTGCGTACGCCGGCCGGCACCGGCTAGACCCACCTTTGCAGGCATTTGTACACGTCCGATGACCCACTTTTACGAGGGTCCGTGACTGAATCACCTGGAAAAATCATTTCTTCTCTTTCTCCTTCGTTTCTCCATCAATTCTTCGGCTTCTTTGATCGTTCTGGTATGGGAGTTGGACTGCAGACGTGTGCATTCCTTTCTCATACCACAATTGACGTTATTCCTTCAGTTTCTTCTGCTTCTTGGTGGTTCTCGTGCGATAGATGACTGTCTGCATTGGCATTCATCTCTCGCATCAGGATAGTCGTCTTGTGCGATAGATGGCTACGATGAGGGTCCGTCGTGCTTATCCTTCGCATAAGGATCATTCGATATAGGCGTTATCTTCCATGTTCACTGTACCAAACCTGTTTGGTGCGTGACACCGGTTGACAAAGCGAATGCGGGAGTTTGGTACCAGCGAGCTTGTCCATTGGCGGGATAGCCTATGGGAATCCAGAACTACCGGGTCATCCATCTGGCTCTATGCAGAGTCAATTCTACCTGACAACATTATCAAATCCATTCTTGACATCATTTTCTCACTCACATCGGAAGAGGACATTGCAAGCATTGTAGAAGATACAATGCTTGAGGCTAGTCATATTGAAAGCCTCTATGCAGCGGTGCAGAAAATTTCTGATGCCATGAAGGACATCCGTTCTGAGGATTTGTCAACCAATGCACAGAAGCGGTGAGAGGAGCTGGGTAGACGTCGTGAGGCAGCAGTTAGCAGTGCACAACCTGCCAAGGAGGAAGGCATTCGCTGGATTGTGAACTTATGGTGCATCCTCGGACCTTTCACAAGCATCCTGCTCATTTGGCGGGTTCCTAATAGTGGAAATAGTAGTATTAGATTAGCTCATGGACAGGGTACATGACCGAAGAGGCTACAACACAATGCCTTTAGTATTCCACTGAGTCGAAGCTAAGTTCATCCCGGTCGATGTCAATGCCATCTTCATCCAATTGAAAGTTTTCAATGTTTGAGTCAATCACAAGCTCGCTGTCGACAATGCACATATACCCAAGTGTTGGGATGGCTGTCTGGTCATCAACCTCCGAATCTGCACTATCCATTTCCTCAGATGTGATGTGGTCGGGAGATTGGGTGTCTGTCGACAGTTCATTCATAGCCTGGACTTTGGACCCAATATTCATGCCACGAGTACTTGTAGTATCCTTCACCCACGCCGCGAGCTTTGTCTTTTGAAGATGTTCGGCTCCTCTTCTGAACCCATCTATGGTATCACCTTTGTCATTATCACATAGTCAGCGACCAACGCAGCGAGAATGCAGTTGCTGTTGATGGTAGACATTCAGGAGGATGCGAACTTCTGTACGAGTGTGAGGAGCCTTGTGTCGACTGCTGCAAGCCTGCAGCCCGAATCCGTCACGAAAGTTGTGCTTGATTTGGCCGAGACAATGCAAATTGCATGCAATAACCGACCGTATGTAGTCAGCCCCATAGTCGAGTCCTTTGCGCTGCACAATAGCCTGGAGCATGCAATTAAAGTACTCCTGCATGAAATCAAGGGGACAGAATGCCCCAGCATTGCCTGACATGTTGACCAGTAGACTGTGAAGTATTGCATCATGAAGTTCTGGGGTGGCCTCGAGCTCAAGTGTGGTAATGGTCTCCAACAGATAGGCAACATATTTTGAATGGGATGATCCTGCAAATGTGAACATCATGACCTGAGCATTGGCAATGTCAGACATATGTCCACTTGAGGAATGAAAATTTTCATTACCTTCAATGTCTCGTAAAGCCGTCCGACATCACCATCTGCAGCTGCATAAGCCGCTTCTCATGACAGTAGTGCATCACGCATGAATGTGATTGAACAAGCCAATACTAGGTCCC
Organism: Scleroderma bovista; assembly: GCA_037178675.1. NCBI lineage: Eukaryota > Fungi > Basidiomycota > Agaricomycetes > Boletales > Sclerodermataceae > Scleroderma > Scleroderma bovista. The sequence goes on from JAYMGJ010000324.1 coordinate 32,378, forward strand.
CTTTGAACTCCTTCGTCTTGGTTCCAGCATCCAACAAATGCTCGTCTACAGCAGTGGGATGCCATTCAGTGCCTAGAGGCACTGTTTGGCTCCAGTTGGAGGTCTTTTCAACATCACGTATCGCATGGTATATACCGTGGGCACTTGAGTATGCGTGATGGAGTCGTTGTGCTGTAAGCTCGAGCTCAGCCATTGTGGGGAGCTTTTTGGCAGTGGCGAGATTCTCAAAATATTCGAACAGGTCAACTTGATCAAAGTGGAGGCTATTTCATTGGAGGCTTAGAAGTCAAACTTCATGTACAATGGATACACATACCGCCAGCAATCCAGCACATGTATCTCCAAAACTAGGTAAGCGAGCTCGGAGTAAGGATAGAAGTCGACTTTTTTGAGATTGGGTGGCGCTGAATGTCCAATCTTAGCAGCACTATGAGCGAGGCATGATGGATCTGTCGAGAGGGTTTCCCCCCAATGTGACTCGAAAATTCAGCTGATATCAGTCCAGAGAGTGTGCCAGACTGCCAGTGTGGGCTCCAGAGTGCGGAGACTCTGTAGATCGTCCTCATGGAACTGTAAGTACTTCTTCAATTGGATTATCTTCTCGTATGTGAGGCCATCGCCAGAAAAAAGGGTAAGACGTTTCTGGTAGTCATCTTCAGTTTGACCAATTTGCTCGAGGAAGTCAAATAGCGCATCCTTCAGCTCTGTGGTCACCGTTTCATTCCTCCCACTTGTTGCCAGTGGGTGGATAAGAGAGGCTTTGACTGGGAGGCGAAATTTTGCAGCGGTAGTCTGGAAGCCTGTCAGGATGTCCTTCTTGATGTGAGCAAGGGCTGGGACGTAGTTTGCCAAGATCAGTAGCCAATGAAGTGACATGGCTTTGTCAAGGTGTGCTTGGTCGATATAACGAAGGAGATGTGACACCGTCAATTGGTGACGCTGGGAACCCTCCAGGGACTGCATCTTCGCAGAGAAGTTGAATGCGTTGGGGGAGATCCCTTCTAGTTCGATGAATGTGGCCGCAATACCCACATTCATTGTGTTTATGCGCCCTATTCGTGCATCTCGCTGAATGAGGTAATTTTGCACATTGTCCATAACCACCACACCGTTCACCGTTCTTCCCTTCTTCATGACCAGCTTGGCCTCCTGGGATGACAAGCCTTCAAGACAGCGACGAACTGCTTGATACGACACTGTATTTGCTACATGGCAGTTGTATGTGAAGACATCATGTGGCACACCAAATGCAAAGTCGAATAAGCCCTTCATCAGGCCAAGGATATTCGCCCGACTATTTCGTGCAAAGTTCATTTGTGATATTACATTTGTTGCCACCTGACAGTGCAATTTAGTGAGTACCACATTTTATCAGAAAAGAGACTCAATAACTAACACCTGTTACCGGGCGATACTTCCGTAGTGCAGTGACACCGTTCCGTTTGCGGGGTGGCCGCCCACATATAGTAGTCACATATTGCCAGGTCAGTGGTTGGTGCTTCTGTATGATATCAGTGACAGAGGCTACAGTTGTCGAGCTGAGATCTGCCCAACAGAGTTGCGAGCCATGGCTGGTATGTAAACCACTATTTGGATGAACGACATCCTCTGCCTCACGCACAAGCTTATTCATGACAACTTGTGCCGCAAATGAGGTAAGTGCAGGTCGTGCAGGTCGGATTTGTCGATAATGCTCTGCCATATTGTACAGCAGCTCGCCGCCTTCAGAACCTGGGCCTGCAACACCATCGGTATTCCGCATCCAAGTATCCAAGATATACCCAACTCCCGAGCCGGAGGTTCCATTAAGAAGCTGATGGATATAAGATCCGTGCTTCTGTGAGCGGCGGATGGGTTGGCCATCTTGGTCTTCGAGTTGGAAAAGGTAGTAAAAGAGATCCCCTAATGTCCAGTTGACTGACTTCAATGCATCAAAAATGATACATAGCTTGTCATTGGGATCTCGCCTCGGTGTGTAAGCCTTGTTCCCGCCGCCGGGGTGATGATTCTTTTCTGTAGCTGACCTTTTCGGAACAGGGTCCACGTTCTCATCACCAGCAGTGGGCTGCTTCCGTTTCAATGGACTGCTGGGGCTGGGTTGGGTTGGGGTTTTGGATTGGGTAGTATGGGTATGATGTAGATTATACATGGTAGCCAGGCATCGAAACTCAAGGGACAGAATTTGTCTTTGACACTTCAACAGGAGTATTGCTTCATATAGGTAAAAAGCCAGCTGATATGCCAGCGAGCCCCAATACCATTCGGCATCCCTCGGCACGTCTCGCTTGAGCTCTAAAACGTCTGAAATGCTGCACTCTCATAAACCCTTGACCAATGTAAGCAGACTCTAATTTTAGTGGAACGACTATCTTCCTCTAACTTAGAGTCAGGCTTTGGGAGACTAGGTTCCTGCCAATTCCAGTAATGGTTTTGCTCTGATGGTGGCCTATTATTAGGCTGAATCAATGTTGTGGGAAAGGTGCACTGAGGGTATTACATCCCTCCTGCCAGTCTATTAGGTCTGTTGATTGAGATTGGCAACATTGCAGGGAGGTTTGTCAGAGGTTCCTCAGAGGGTGTTAGCCTACAAATGTTTGTTGTATCATTTCTTATTGTCACACTGATCTGCAATGCTATTTGGAACAGATAGTTCTATTAGGGTATAGTCAACAACTAATACATGATATGTAGCTATAGCAGCCCTCACTGTGCCACTGGGTGGTCATCATCACTGCTGTTTTGTGTCATCACGCCGCTGGCTGCCCCAATGGTCATTGTCATCAGGTGGTCGTCATTGCTCACCTTAGGCAGCACTTTTCGGCATCAATATTATAGGGTCTTTCAGATATATATTTTGTGACATAAACAATGTGCCTAAAGGATACTCCATCCGCGCCGGCTTTTCCTGACTGGTACTAAGAATAGATTGGCGACATCTTACATAGGAACCCTTACTATCACTTGACTGGTCTTGCAAAATGAAAACACCATGTCTCATAGCTACACAACCACATAAGTAAGTATTGTACAAATTACATAGGCAGGTAGGGGACCATGTATGAAGGAACTTGAGATAGAAATTAAAGCAATATGTGAGGTGTAGAAGCTGCCAGAATGATGCCGGTTTATCGCACAAAATGACGCAGAGTTGCAAGTGCACATAATGTACCTAGATTGTACCATACAATATGGACAGCGGAGGTTGACAATTGGCCGTGTTACATGGCCAGTGGAACATGGGCTGACCTCTAGAGGGTCATCCTGTTATATGGGTGGGCCCAGGTATGGCCTGGTGTTACCATGTGGTATAGACAGGCCCCATGGGTACTATTGGTAGGAGTGTTTATCACTGGCAGGTCCAGGCTGGAATGGCATATGCCAGATGCCAGGTTGGCATGGGACGGCATATGCCTGGTTGGAATCGGACGGCATATACCTGGTCGGAATGGAGTGGCATATGGGGGGTCAGCATAGGACGGCATGGGCCGGGTTGGAATGGGTCACCATGTGCTAGGTCTACATGGGACGGCATATGCCGGGTTTGAATTGGATGGCATATGCCATGTGGGGATGGGTAGGCATGGGAGGGCATCCGTCAGTACAAACCAGGTGGCAGGGGACAGCATATACCAGGTTGGAATGGGTCCGGATGTGTCAGGTCTATATGGGACAGTATATGCCAGGTTGGCACGGGACAGCATGGGTCAGTACATGCCAGGCCGGAATGGGTTGGTTCATGCCAGGCGGGCATGGGACAGCATATACCAGGTTGGAATGGGTCTGGAAGTGTTAGGTCTAAATGGAACAGCATATGCCAGGTTGGCACGGGTCAGTACATGCGGGGCCGGCATGGGTCAGCTCATGTCAGGACGGCATGGATCGGTTCATGCCAGGCCGGCAGGGGACAGTATATGCCAGGTTGGAATGGGTCTGGAAGTGTTAGGTCTAAATGGGACAGCATATGCCAGGTTGGCACGGGTCAGTACATGCGGGGCCGGCATGGATCGGTTCATGCCAGGCCGGCAGGGGTCAGTACATGCGGGGCCGGCATGGGATGGCACATGCCAGGTTGGAATGAGTCCGGATGTGCTATGTCTAGATGGGACAGCATATGCCAGGTTGGAGTGGAAGGACAGGACATAGGTGTCCCATATAGTATAACACATCGTAACATAGGCGGACCAATGGGGTGTGGGCTCCATGGTGTTCCATACCCACACAGGTTGGCCCATTAGGATGAGTACCATACCCTATGGACCACCAACAATAGCCCAGATAGCAGTGTGCCATATGGTATGGGACACTGCACTATGGGCCAACCGGTGGGGTATGGAACACCATGGAATGGGCTTGCATGGTGTTCCATACCCCACCGGTTGGCCTATGGCATAGTGTCCCGTGCCCTATCGGTTAGCCTGTAGCACAGGATCCCATAGTATATGGCACACCACTATGTAGGCTGGCCGGCATGGCACGGCGCACTCCGGTCTGGGCCGCCCTACTATGTAGGAACACTATGGAATGGGCTTCCATGGTGTCCCATGCCATGTCGGTCAGCCCATACCAGTGTCCAGTGCCCTATCGGGTAGCCGTGGGACAGGATCCCATAGTATATGGCACACCACTCTGTAGGCTGGCCGGCATGGCACGGCACACTCCGGTCTGGGCCACCCCACTATGTAGGAACACTATGGAATGGGCTTCCATGGTGTCCCATGCCATGTTGGTCAGCCCATACCACAGTGTCCCGTGCCCTATCGGTTAGCCCGTAGCACAGGATCCCATAGTGTATATGGAACACCACTATGTAGGCTGGCCGGCATGGCACGGCACGCTCCAGCCTGGGCCGTCCGACTATGTAGGAACACTATGGAATGGGCTTCCAGGGTGTTCCATGCCATGTCGGTCAGCCCATACCACAGTGTCCCATGCCCTATCGGGTAGCCCGTAACACAGGATCCCATACTATATGGCACACCACCATGTAGGCTGACCGGCATGGCACGGCACACTCCAGTCTGGGCTGCCCTACTATGTAGGAACACTATGGAATGGGCTTCCAAGGTGTCCCATGCCATGTCGGTCAGCCCATACCACAGTGTCCCATGCCCTATCAGGTAGCCCGTAACACAGGATCCCATAGTATATGGCACACCACCATGTAGGCTGACCGGCATGGCACAGCACACTCCGGTCTGGGCTGCCCGGTGATGTAGGAACACTATGGAATGGGCTTCCAGGGTGTTCCATGCTATGCCGGTCAGCCCATGCCATAGTGTCCCGTGCCCTACCGGCGAGCCAGTGCCACGGGATTCCATACTATATGGCACACCACCATGTAGGCCGACCGGCATGGCACGGTCAACCCATGTGCTAGTGTGCCACACTAACTATCCAATAATAGCTATGGTGGGCAGCCTATAAGGTACAGTAGACAAAGGGTAGGCTGACCGGTATGGCCCGGGACACTCCGGGCTGGGCCACCTGGTCTACTGGAAACACTATAGATTGCGCTTCCATGGTGTTTTGTCTGATGCCGGTCGCCTATTTGTCTTATTTTATCAAACAATACGGATGCATCACTTCATGTCCGTCTAATAGTATGCAGTTGACTTCAAAGACACAAACTAGTTAATTCAGTTTCACATCAACGTATTCCGGACCATATCGACTGTCATCCACTCCGTTGTTGGAACCCCCAGCCAGTTATGAATGTTATCTCGCATGTAATAGGCAAAACAACACCTATTACCATCAACCTTGTTAACTCCATGTCGAAGGAGGCGGCCCGAAAAGGCCACAACGGTCCCGGGGCTATATTCCAATTGGACACCAAGAGTGGGAATATCTAAATAACAGTCCTGGTAATCCCCAACACTAACCAAAAGATCATACCAGTTCGCCCTGGAGTGTGGGTCCCGGTGAAATGGTGTCGCTCGGTTTGCAATGACCGACACGTTGGTGTAGACTGTGGCCCAGTCCTCAAGAGCATCATCCATGTCTTCATCATTCTCCACTGCCCATGCACTGAGCTTCTCCATTCCATCCAGGCCAGCATTATACAATGCCGGGTGCATGATGGAAAGAGCAGCGGACAGGATGCCAGATGGGTAGGACATTTGTGATGCCCAAGTTGAACCGGACTGTGTTTTAAGGGCTGCTGAGACAGAGGGGGTGTCGTTCCGTGTCTACATGCTGATGAGATAAGGGGATAATAATCGCAGACAACTCACGGAATGACCAAGTTGGTGCATGGCAGGGGCAAACTCCAAACATCCGGCAAGAGACTCTGCTTTGAAATAGTCCGGCTTTGTCCGCCAGGTTCGTCCAACAATGCTTCTTGGTAAAAGGTCTGGAATCACATCAAGTGAATCCAACATATGTTTCTATCAACTTGGATAAATGCCATTCCATTACAACCGGACAGAAAATTACCTGGACATTGTCGGCCAAGGCTCCTGGGAGGTACCACAAGGCAATTGTATTGCCCTCACCAAGTATAATAGTAGGTCTATCAATTACTGGGGGGCAGCCTTCATGCGGGGTAAGGGCGGTCGGGTGCCTGGCCAGAAAGCTTGCCTCCCGATCTACTGCCGCTCCGGTTTCCTTCTGGCCGAGATCATCGGCAAGTCTCCTGAACTCAATTCCAGAGGGGACTGGAATGATATACCTTCACCTGGAATGTACAAGATGAAGGCAAAAACTCACTCTGATGCTGATATGCTTGTGCCAGTATAGCAACCATTTGATGCATTGCAACAGTGTGATTGACCGGCATGTCAAGGGAAGGTACCGGCTGAGGTGAATCGGGGCCAGGAAAGACCAAGAAGCAGAACCGTTGGCGCATGTATTCAGCGAATCTTCTGGAAAGCCGGTAGTTGGTGGGTATATCGGACTGAACATCCATTCCTTGGACTGGACTGGTGGGTGCAGAATTGGACAAACAGGAATTGGACATTCAAATGAAAATATACTTTGGTTATTGCACAGTGAATCTGCATAAGATAGGAAGCCACATATTTTTACACAATGGATCATTTGTGCCCAGCATCGATTTCAAACTCCACAATGCCATTGACGGACAATGCCACCGGGCACACCGTGAGAATGTGGGTCTGGCTGATGTATATAAGCCTCACCAGCAGGGTCCGGTGGCAATTAATCACCATGGCTACTGATATAACTCCATATCAAATCTCCCTAGCCTTGCAATACATCGGCATGCGATTTCGGCAGTTTTCCCATGCCATCCAGCAATCGGCCAGACAGTCTATGCAACCACCGGCAAATTGGTTTCGGCATGTGCAGCTGGAAGTGGTATGTGGCTAATTTGTCTTGGAACCTTCCGGTTAAACAAGGTGTAGAGGGTGCTGGAACGCCTACTTGCATCCTCAAGTTCCCTGGGGTCCGTCATGCATGTTCCGCATGCCGCAAACATTATCCTTCATGCAGTAACCCCCGGAAATGTGTCAGAAGATGGATTATTGCAGCATATAAGGGACCTCAACATATTCCAGGTAAAATCAGCTGAAGCTCAAATTCGGACAACCGGTGTGATGCCAAACACCTGGTGGGTGGATGGCCGAAGCTTACCGGAAGGGTATGACTGCCGGTCAATTGGGGAGATGGTGCAAGAGGCCGAGCTTTTCTTCCCCACAGTTCAGGTAACACAATCAAATCTTTACTTCGTTTTTGTTCACCAGATCCCAGGATGGCACGGATGGCCTCCCACTGTTATTCAACATGGAGAAAATGCCACCTGAATCACTCCAGCAAATGATCCGCTGGTGTGATGTGACTTTGCGGGAGATAAGGTCCGACATCGACAAATCTCATGCGGTGATGCAATTTTGTCAAGACCGGCTGGCACTGTTTGATGAGGTTCCCGAGATGAAGGAAGAGTTGATGGATGCATGGGTCGGATCGGTGGCCCGGCCAAAAAAGCAATAACCTGGGATAGTGGCCGGTACATATATTTATTTCAATGTAACTTTGTATGGGAATATGGTGAAGCTGTGGTGCCATTTCATTCAGCAGAGTGAATGCAATCGCTCATACATTTGACACTGTCTGGCTGCATAACAAGCTAATCCGGCATTGCCTGCTGCTGCACCTGCTGATCTCCGGCCGGACCAAAATTCAACCCGTGCAGAGAAAAACCCCTGTGTCCAATCGGCCTCACAGGTGAGTAATTGGACCTCCTCTTGCCACCTGTCCCGGAGTGCCTTTGTTCTTAACCAATGAACACGGTAAACTAGATAAAGTAGTGAGTGTCAGAGGCATGGCAGCATTATAATAGAGCACAGACATTCGGACATCCAATTATTCATTGCAGTATCCCGGGGTACATCCATGGTCCAGAACCATGCCAATGTATCATCCCGATGACCTCTTGCATTTGGGTCGGCAATTGCAGTACTCACCCTCAAGTCTTTGTCACATAGCTCCTGGTACCGGCTTAAGATCTCCTGACTGGCTCCCAATACAATCATTTGTGTCCGGCACCTGCGATATATGGTGGCATGCCGTTGCACAACAGCTTCTGTGCTCGCAACCCTGCCCCAGGCCCTGGTATTTCGACTGTAGTTTGAGGCATGCCTAACATCCGTCCGGAAGATGACAGCCTTGTCTGCAAGTGCCAGCCGGAGTTCATGCAATGCATCATTGGCCTGCCCCTGCCGGAGGTGCAGCTCCTGGTCCACTACCCCACCGACCCCGAACCTTTGAAAGTGGTCCTTGCCCACATAGGATGGCAGTGGTAGCACTACTAAGTCTGCATTTTCCACTGTTGGTGTCAAAAAAGGATCATTACCATCATACCCATTGTCTGTATCCTCTGGAGTTTGACCGGCGAGCTGAAGAAGATCATCGGAGTTGTCCCCAAAGAATCTTGCTGCGCACTCCATGATCCCGGTAATCTGGGACTGCAACCGGTCACGGCGGCGGACCATTGAAAGTCTTTGAGTTTCTGTCATGCCGGAACGGCTCCGGCGAGAGTCTATGGCAAGCACAATTTGTGCTTCTTCCACCTTCAATGCCTTTGCTATCCATGTGGCTGATCCACGTGGACAACAGTCCTCCCCCTGCCGGGCTATCAGGTTGATCTCAATAGATTTTGTTGTCGGTGCTTTGAACATTAAGGTCAACCAAATCCATAAGGTCTGTAGGTGCTCACCTTTCTCTAGTTGAACCTCAAAAATATCCATTGCCTTTGGATCCACAATTCTATTGGCCAAAGCAACTGTCTCCTGATGTTCCCATTTCTGACGGACCTCTGGTGGAACCCCATTGTCCAACGCAGCAAAGGACTCCGCAACTAATTCCAATGACCGTCTGGCGGTTAGTAGCTTTTTCTTGAGAACCAAAGCTGTGGAAATGTAAGCCCCGTCCGGCATTTCACCATGGCATTGTCACCACTTACGCATGCGGACCATCTTCAAGAAATTGCTGTCATTCATTTGGAAATCTAGCAACTCCTGTCTATGGGGTGTTGCCATTCCCCGAGCAGAAGGGGAGACCACATTAAGGGAGGACCACAAGGTTTCCATTATCTCTCCATCCACACGGCCCGCTGCGGGAATAAAATTAGGAGCATACCGGGCAAAGCATTCTGTCTGGTGACCATGGACATGCCAGAGCCCAATGCCTGGCCTAATCTGTAGACCCTCCGGTAAAGAAATAAAATTGTTTGCTTGCAGCCGCCGCGCCAGGTTTTTGCTGTATTGACAATTGATATCATAAAATGTTATCACATGTTGTTGTGGATCCATGGCATGCCGGACCGCATGCACCAAGGCATAATCCATGTTCACCTGTCTAAATGCCAGTAAGGTTTCGAGTAGATCTGATACCATATAACATACTGTTCCCCCTTTTGAAAGTCCACCATGGCATGGGGAATAAAACATCCATGTCTTGCACATGCACATCCCCCAATGCCGGTTGCTGCCAACTGGTTTCTCTGTGCATTTGCCTGGTTCACTGCCCGGTGGTTGTTGCAATCGGACCGCTGGCCCGGCCATCAGCAGTGCACCACCCCACATTTCCAAACTTTCACATACCTCCACTGGATTCGGTGTGGTGATAAGATATTGCTTATACCTGTCCGATGTGACCATATAACCCCTTCCATCCATCAGCCATAACTCTTGATCGGAATTCTTGGGTTTCATGTGTTCGGCCTTGAAATTACCATCCATCACAATAGTTCTTGTAAATATCCAACTTCCGGAACTGTAAGCCGATGGATAATATATGAACCACAAAATGCCTTACTTGGTGAGATTGACCTCTTGATCAGATGGGATATTGACACCAGGTTGCGGGCATGCTGGGCAGAAAAGAACCAGCTCGCCCGGCCCCGGATCAGGGGAGCCTTCATGGAACCCTTGCCATTTCAACAGCTTCAAGACCCTCCATATCCGGGATACTCTAAGCAGTTCCCGATACCGGTCCTTCCAATTGGCTTATATGAGCATTCGAAAGAAGGGAATAGTGATACTGGCTCACAGGGACCAGATGAGGGAACGCATTGGATGTGTTTCTCCGGAGCTTGCTGTAGTAATTCATTGCGGAGGTCCCACATTCCACATTGTCTCTGATAAAGTCATCTAGTACTTGAAAGGAGAATGCTGTCCTGGGCTGCCTGGTGGTGGCTGGAAAGAGATCGGCCTGGGCCAATTGAAGATGTGGGTCCTCACATCCTGGGCAGCTACAATACCTGACATCACAGAAATGAACTCCGGACGTATGTACCACAGTCAGGCAACTTCGGTCCGATGGTGCACTCAGATGGGGGGGTCCCCCATGCTCCTCAAGATCTTCCCAATCTTCTTCAATGTCATTTGGCTGACCCCTGTCCATGTATCCACCTGTTGGACATGGTTCTCCACCATGCCCAAGATGCACCACCAAACCAGCCTTCGGCACCATTAACCACCAACCATAACTAGAGAAAGGTATGACACACCAGCCTCAGGGATGATTCCTGGAAAAATGTTCCATTCCATTGCTCAATCCGGTGGAATGGTATCAATCTATGTTGGGTCCTGCAGCAGGATGTACAAAACACCGGTCTGTGAGCACATTCAGTGCACCTGTAGGTCCCATCTCCTGCACACAAAATACAGAGCCTTGGTATGGGGGGGGCCTCTCTGTCGAGGAGCACAGTGAGATATTTCAGCTTATGGGGTAACCAATCCCGAAGATAACTGTTCTATAACACTATTGGGATGAAATGGCCTGCACAGTACCACATTAAAATCACACCTGATTTTTTGGCATTTGGAATCTTCTTGTAGATGGCTCATCATCCATATATGGATATCCATCATCATCTGGAAAGAGACCGGATTGCTCCATGGATGCAGAGCCAGCCCTAGTAGGAGTGACATTATTTTTTGGGTTCGCATATCGAGCTTTCTTTCTTGGGGTGACCTTCACCATCTTCTCTTTAGTTCCCCTAGTAGTTTGCACCGACTTCCAAGTCACAAGGGTCACAGGGGTTGAAGGGCCCACTGGTATTATTGTTGACTTGACCATGACTGAGTGCTCAATACGATTGCAGCAGGATTTTTGCAGGCAATGGGTAGAAATTGTGATAGATAATCGTGATTGCATGTGGATCTGAGAACCGAAGAGCGATCAGGAACCTGTCATCACATTGCCATATATAGGAAGCAATCTGTAGATAGGCGAAAGATCTGGCCCAATATGGTTAGTTGACCAACCAACCGGGACCACATTTAACCAAAAGCAGTATGGCTGGAACTTTAAGTGATGATCGAGGGAATTCCAATCAACAAAGTAGCGAAGAGGCCATCGGTGCAAAGTTCTTCAATTCAAAATATACCCTACTCTACAACGTTCACCATGTCCTTGAATGTCGATGATGCCTATGACTCGGAATATTTCCACGATATGGATGGATCAGATGAGCCAGAGGAAGATGAGGTGGACGGGCCTGGAATTCCAGAGGAAGAAAATGCACCCAGACTCACGACCGAAGAGGTCAACATCCTGAAAGAATATCTGGAGGAGTGGGCCACTTTGAAGGGTGATAGACGGAGGCCAGTCACACAGCGGGCACGACAGCGGATAAAGGACCTCCCAGACAATGAATACATCGATGTGGTGGAATGGAATACTAAAAAGGAGGTGAGCAATATACAATTCAACTTGCACGGCCAGCATGTGCTTACAAGAGTTGTAGGCCATCAAAGACTGGTTGCAGAACCACAGCCGTAGCCGGGCCCGCAAGGGCTCTGTAAAGTGGGGGAAGAAGTGGACGGTCCGTGAGGTGGTCAAGTATCAAAGGAAGGAAGAGATCCAACAGGAGCTTGAGAAGCAAGGGATCAACATGGGGAGCCATGCTATGATTGCGGCCTATCAGCAGGGTGTGACCAGGGTGTTAAAAAACTTGACCAAAACGGAATTGGAAGAGGCCGCCCACCTTGCAGAAGAGTGGAACAATACCAAGGCTCCGCCAGAGGTACAGGCCGAGTGAGTATTTCTTGTCAGGTTATCAGATTGTTTGTTTAATGGCATTTAGGATTGCGGAGAAAAAGGGCCGTGAGTACTCCCGGGCATTTGCCAAGCAGATGTGGCAGAAGTGTGGTGCCCGAGTGGTAGTGATGATGGCATGGAAGGATTGCAATGGAGAGGCGATGGCTACCATGTAAGTGACCATTCTGTAGCTGCCACTACTGGACTCACAATATGCAGACATGATTTTAACGACACCCTCGATGGTGGAAAGGCATTTCCAGATGGGAAAATTATTGAAAAGCATTGGTTAGGCTATGCCCGGGATGCATTCGGTGTTGAAAGCGAGGATCAAGGTGACGAATCTGAAGCCGAAGACCGGCCTTCAAGGAAGAAGGCACAAAAGGGTCAGAAACGGCCAGCAATCACTCTTCCTATGCTGGACGATGATACCGCTCAACTTCCAAACATACTTGACATGCGTGCCCAAGAAAAAAAGGATTTAATCCGGACATTCCTCACTCACCACTATTGTAAATAAATTACAATCTGCAATTTGCCACTAATGCGTCCACAGGTAAGGCATCTGGCCGCAACAAGGCCACTGTGCCTTGGTCAAGTATCACTGAAAGTCCGGGGGTCTACATCTCCCGCCGGTACTTCCCGGCAGAGATTCCCTTCAAGGAACCTACCAGGCTGACATATGCCCAGGTTACTGCCATATTGCAGTTTTGGCGCCGTCGGCAGCAGGCTACTCCGCATGATATTTTTAGGTTCAAAAAGTGGAAAGACATTGATGGGACCATGTGCAATCCGGTGACCGACGAACCGGCGAGCGACCAAAATACGGAGTCGATGCCGGTGCGGCGTCAATCCGCCAAAAGTCTTGGGAAGCGCCCGGAAAAGGCAATACCAGGTAGGATTATATTGGGATAGAGCATCTATAACTGATATACAATGCAGAAACCAGTGAGGACGAGAGTCCTGGTATTGACAATGATTCCGGTGTACTTGCCAGACCAAACAATAGGAATAATTTGGCCCAGGGTGGACAAGCGCAACGCAAACAAACACCGTTCGCAGAGGCAACCCATGAGAGTGATGAGGAGGTACTCGAAGGGCAGCAGGCAATAGGTGGTCATGGAACTACACCCACGGCCGGTATGTGGATGGATTCAAATAGATTTGACACTCATTCCTTCCCACAGCAAATACCGTTCATCAAGCACAAATTCTCCCGGCAATGTCGGGACCTTACACCATTAACAAGCCACACAGTAAGTTGATATATTTTTTTGTGTACCAATGGTTCTCAATATTAGCCGGAACCAATCAGCAGAAGGATCTGGTGCCGGAGGACATCCATCAACAACACAGTCAATCCCACAGATGCGTCCACCGAATAGAACCAATGATGTTTCACATGGCCCACCGAAACCAAAGCCCCGACTCAAATCAATATGTATGATATATTTAGTAACAAATATGGTCGACTGATATACTTGCATAGTAAAAAAAAATACCATGTCTGATGGGTCGGCACTGCAGACCAGTTCCGGAGTTGCAAATGCAACTGTCCCACTTAATTCCAATGGTGGGTAAATGTTGCTGGTACAGTCTGGGCACTCACACTAACAAATGTAGCCATGTCTGAAGGTTCCGGTATTGTGAAAGGCAGCTCATCCAGTGGGTCACATCCCTTGAACAAGGATAGCCGGTGCCAATCCACTGTGCCGCAAAAGCGTGTGCAGGACAATGGCACCACCTCATCAGAGGTAACTAATGAGGCACTCCGGCATTCCAAACGTTCCCGCAGAACACCCCTTCCTCCCGACCATAATGTGCTAACACCGCCGCAAGGAAAGAGGAAAAAATAGGGGTCGCTTAGATTTATTTGTATTCTGTTCACAATTCCGTGGGTTGTAAAATAGCATCATATTTCTACAATCTTTCATGAATGCCGACCCCCAAGGACAAGTCTGTCCGGTTGAGAACTTACACTACAGTTGCGGAAGCGGCAGAATATTTATAAATAATGTCTTTACTACAGTAGATCAGGATCTAAGTTTACTAACTCTTCCGGGTCCGGCACGGCATTTGTAGCCAAACGGTCCAACGCCATCCTAAACCGTGACCATGCCCTGTACTTCTCCACCAGGTCCATCCATCTGTCTGTGGCATCCACCATGGTGTTGGCATATGAAGAATGGGCGGCAATCAAAATGCCGTCGTGGCAGGGATGGAGTGGTGGCCGGCTCGGAGCCATCACGCTTGCCGTGATCCCACATGCCCTTTGCACTGCTGGCATGAATAAGATGATCAACCATAGATAACGGAGTACTTACATGCGGACCGTGGGTCCCGTGCACTTTGTTCCCTGAGTGCTCGCCGGGAAAGATTTGATAGCTCCCTATACCACTTATCTGCAAGCACATTAGCACTTCAAATGGAAGAAGATCACGGTCCGTACCATCCCCCACTTCGACCGGTGATCCTTCTGCTATGACTGACGGACATGGTTGCACCGCCGTCTCGGACATATCAACACTGTGTGCTGGGCTGTCAGCTAGTTGCCTAGGTGACCCACATCTGGTGTTGAGAATGGGATCCGGAGTGTCCATGCGGCAATGAACAGAACTTGGTGACGGTGACTCAACCCAGTTAAATCCACTGGACATACGTGTAGGCGATTTGCATGGTGGCGGTACCGGAGTGAAGAATCGATGTTCTTGATCCGGTGAGCCAAGGTTCGGGTATCGCTTTGGACTAGATGTAGGTGAGCGCTTTAGTGGTGGCGGTGGCCAAATGGTCTGGAAGGGTGAGTGGGAAGAGGTGGAGGGCAGTGGTACTGGCGGAAACATGGCCCGGATGGGTGAGCCGGAAGGGGTAGACGGCATTGTCGGTGGTGATGCACAAATGGGTGGGGCTAGATCCAACTGGCTCCAGGGTGTTCGAGTTGACGGTGTAGACGGTGGTGAACTGACCGCAGGTCCTGGTCCACTGGAAAATGCTAACAAATCGGGTGGTGGAGAGCCGACATCCGGTTGAGGCCCTGTAGTGAATTGAAACGTTGCTGGTGATCGGGAATGGCAGGGAGGCTCTGGTGTGGTGCAGGACGGTGCTGCTGGCGGGAAATCGGTACTTGGCATATTCAAAGGTGCCGAGCATGGTGAACCCAATGGGGGTGGGGGTCCAAGTGTCCATGGAGAAGCTGTTACGGGCGAATGGTCCACTTCCATTGCACTGTCTCCCTCTGTTTCCGTTACAACGGAGGCGCTCTCAGATAGCGCGGGCGAAATAACTGTTCCATGTAAGTTTACATTTACATTCAATGGAGAAATACTTACTGCGTTTCATTGGGCTCTTGTCGGTGAACCGAACGGTCTTCTTTCCTTTGGCAGGGTACATGACCGATATGGATGGGATTGCGGCAGGGTTTAAAGAATCGGGGAGGGATGGGGTACGGTGTGGCCAGTTAGGTTTACCGTTATATAATCGACGTCCCCGGCTTAATGGTGATAATTAGTTAGGTAGAAACGGGTGAGACAATGCGGACATAGCTTAGAGTTCCACACGGCAGATCAAGCAACCAAATATGATGCCGGAGTGGTTTGTGAACAGCCAGGCAGGCCGGAATATTTGATTCGATCAATATTGCAAATACACTTTCAATGCACGGTCCTCATTGTTACACAGGATCTATGTCCTGTTGGCATTGTATTTCCGTCCACATGCGGTAGCTGTATTTCCATCAAACTCTATTGTACTCGATCAGGGTTTGTGTCATACACGGGAAGTGTTTATGTAAGCATCCCGAGTGTCATATTATCTGCACCGTTTCCGAACCACTCACCCATTACTCCGCATCGTTCCCGTTCACATAGTTCATCTCAATGTCTAATCCCACCAACTCCTCCAACGTCTCCATTCTCGACGGGGCAGACCAAACCTCCATCGCCTCTCTGAATGCGGAACGTGTTGTCCAGAACGCCGCGCAACAGATCACTACCTACACGGACGGACTCAAGACAACAAATGACACGGTGTATTGGTGGAAAGTGGTGGATATTGTATGGAATCAGGTGGTAAGTGGTGTAAGATACATGTCAGCCAAATGCTAACTATATTCTAGAAACTAGTGGAAGCCGTGGTTGAAGACCTCCCTGCTGGCTTCGTCATGCCAACGCATGTTATGGCAGCGGAACGATTCATGCCCAACCCGGCGATTGTTCGGCAGACAAAGAAGTGGCCTTTATGGGAGCCCATGCGCAACGTGACGGATGCCGAGTTCCAGAACCATCGGTGGTACAAGCTCCGTGAACGATCGGCCAATGGTGAGCAGTTTGAGAAGGGGAAGGGGAAGGCATTGCCAGTGGTGAAAGAGAAGGAGGTAAGCATGGAAGAGGAAGTTGAACCAGATTTGCCAGGTCCAATGCCAGGCCCCAGTGAAGATGGGAACGATACAGGCGGCCGGGGCCATACACAATCCCGGACGGTCGACGGCACTAGTACCCGTGGATGGAGAAAATCACGGAGACGGTCGAAGTCGGTGAAGTCGGCGGCATCGGTCAACAGCGATGCTGAGACATCGACTCCTGCCTCAATGGCCATGGATGGCCCAATGGCCCCACCGACTGGATTTGTACATGCTCCCGACGAGGACCGGTGCGAACGGTGCAAGAGAGCAGGTAGGGCTTGCCCAGTGAAACCTGGGCGGGCATGCTGGTATTGCAACCGTGGAAAGGCCAAATGTAGCCTGGTGTCTGAACTCCGTGGACGGTCTCGGGCACGGTCACGGGCACGGTCACATGCTCGGTCTCCCGGACATCGTCGCTCTGCATCGCCGGAGTCGTCTAAGGCTCCCGAAACTACAGCCCCCCGTGTTTCCAAGCGACGGCGAGCACCGAGTACAACTGCCACCCCTGGTCCATCCACACCTGCAACCCAAAAAACCCCCCGAGCATCGAAAAAAAGTGAGTCTCTTTCTTTTTTTTTTTTTGTTCAAATTCAGGATTTCACTAGACTACGCTGAAGTATACATAGATCCACCAACATGGCTCCCCAAGCGGGCCCAGGGTACCCCGAGTGTTTCATCGCCCGACCCACTCACCACCACCGATGGTGACAGCCCTGCCATGACGTACGTGGAGCGTTTGCAGCACGTTGAAGAAGAGCTGTTTCTGGTTAGGAGGGAGCATGCTGGCACACTGAAGGAGCTTGCCAATGTCCGTGAGCATGTGGGCTCACTCACCGTCATCGTTGAGGAGTTGAGGAGGCTTGTCGCCACCAATCTGGGTGTGTCGCAGGAGATGCAGGACACTCCGTCCAATTCGCCTGGCACTCCATCCCATTCGCTAGGCACTCCGTCCCATCCACCGAGCACTCCGTCCCAGTCGCCGGGCACTCCGTCGGACCACCATTTGTTGGACCACGCTCCGTCCCTGAGTGCCCCTCCATGTCCACATGGTAACCGGTCACTCAGCCCACTGGATCTGGCACAGACTACTATGGTCAGAGAGCTTACAGCTTCTCCTGGCCCTACACACCTGCCTTCTCCAGCACCTCCGTCTGCACCATCGGACTCCTCTCCCGGATCTGCCACCTGCTGGGACCTGGTCCTGGCGTCTCGCATGCCGGCGATCACCATCACTCCACCTGATGTTGCCATCACGGAGTCTCAAGTGGAGGGGGACAATATGATAGTTGACTAGTAGATCATGCGCACTTTTGACATTTCAACTAATGGGTATTACAATTACTTGGACACTACGTATTGTTGCAATGTATGTTGTCTAATGGATGGCATTTGGTCCACTCCCGTTACCGTAGACATACCATATCCTACGGCACACAGTGGCCGTGTGAACGTGGCAGACAGGCACCGTGTGGACATGGTACATATGGTCACAGTGTGGTCACAGCATGTACACAGCACACAGGGCCGGTAACCTTGTGGACATGGCACCAGGTAGATGGGCACGGCACGGCACACAGTACAGGGTTGATGGGCACAGAACATGCCCACCGTGTCAGATGCACACGGTTACCATGCGGACATTGTGTCAACACTGCCCACACAGTCGCTGTGTGGCCACGGTATACGGACACCGTGCCCACACGTATGATTGCCGTGTGGCCACGGTATACTGACACCGTGCCAACACCGTGCCTACGGTTGCCGTGCGGCCACGGTACACGGACACCTTGCCCACTTGGTATAGATACCGTGGCCACACGGCGACCGTACACCACGTGGTGGCACGGTGGCCGTGTACCGTGTCCACACGGCAATTGTACATACCGTGTGGCCACGGCGTGCGTGTACCGTGGCCACACGGCAATTGTACATACTGTATGGCCACGGCGTGCGTGTACCGTGGCCACACGGCAACCGTACATATTGTTGGGGCACGGACACCGTGCCAACACCGTGCCTACGGTTGCCATGCGGCCACGGTACACGGACACCGTGCCCACTTGGCATAGATACCGTGGCCACACGGCGACCGTACCCCACATGTTGGCACGGTGGCCGTGTACCGTGTCCACACGGCAATTGTACATACCGTGTGGCCATGGCGTGCGTGTACCGTGGCCACACGGCGACCATACATATTGTCTTGGCACGGACACCGTGCCAACACCGTGCCTACGGTTGCTGTGTGGCCACGGTACATGGACACCGTGCCCACTTGGCATAGATACCGTGGCCACATGGCGACCGTACACCACATGTTGGCACGGTGGCCGTGTACCGTGTCCACACGGCAATTGTACATACCGTGTGGCCACGGCGTGCGTGTACCGTGGCCACACGGCGACCGTACATATTGTCAGGGCATGGACACCGTGCCAACACCGTGCCTACGGACACCGTGCCCACTTAGTATAGATACCATGGCCACACGGCGACCGTACACACCGTGTGGGTACGGTATCTGTGTACCGTAGCCACACGGACAGTCACCGTGCGGCCACGGTACACGGATACCGTGCCCACTTGGTATAGATACCGTGGCCACACGGGAGCAGAGATTAGTTGTTTTGCACTTAAATCATTGGCACCCGGGATATCCCCCACCTGCCCTAGCTCTGCTGCGCCAGCCGTGATGACCAAACATCGCCGGCAGTCCGTTTCTTTGTCAGTGGTATCCGACCGTACACAATGTGGTGGCATGGTGGCCGTGTACCGTGTCCACACGGCAAATGTACATACCGTGTGGCCACGGTGTGCGTGTACCGTGGCCCCACGGCAACCGTACATATTGTCTGGGCACGATATCTGTGTACCATAGCCACACGGTGACAGTACACACCGTGTGGGTACGGTATCTGTGTACCGTGGCCACGGCAACCGTAGGCACCGTGTTGGCACGGTGTCCGTGTACCGTCGCCACACGGCGACCGTACACACCGTGTTCACGCGGTGTCTGTATACCGTGGCAACACGGCGATCATACATATTGTGTGTGTACAGTATGTGTGTACCGTAGCCGCACGGCGACCGTACACACCCATTGTTGCCACACGGTATTTACAATTGCCGTACAGAAGCCATGCCAACATTGAGTGTACCTGCCGTGGGGCCATATTACACTGGCACTATGGCAACACGGTATGTAGAGACATGGGCCCACCCATGAAGCAACGTGCCACTCTATACTCAGCCCATGCAAACCGCATGGCGACACCTACTATAGGGCCCAGTCGTCCATCATGGTCACACTCCCTAGTTCAGCCCATCCTCCGCTGGCCGTACGCCACGGCCAATTGTCAACCTCCGTTGGCCATGTATCACGGCCTACCAAGGTACATGGGCTCGCAAGTGTTCCCATCCACCAAATGGAGAGCTGTCACCCAGTGTCACACCTAACTTTACAGCTCCGACACTTTGATAACCAAATGCCGTGCAACGACCACTGAAGGGTAGCAACTTATGTAAGGCACTTTTACGCACTGTGGTGGCTGCTGAGTCACTCCGCCTGTACTCCGCTTGACATTGTCACACTCTTGCATCACTTCATTGCAATGTCAATCGCAATTGAAATGTCCTCTTGACTGTGTCCAAAAATTTTGTAGGAAGTAGGGAAGTATATGAAGAATCTCATTTCAGCTTTGTATGTTTATCTGGTGTGATTTGATTTCAGCCCTGACGAGTTGTTCTGAAAATAGCCCCTTTAGAGCAGTAAATGGTGTCCTGCTCGTGTACAGACGTATTTTATTGGAAAAAAAGGATATAACCCTCTTGATATATAGTATAACATGCTCTATGTACGACTACTTGGCTTGGATTGAAGTGTTGCATGTTGTAGTTAGTGTTTTGCATCTCCGTGTCATTTTGCAACACCGGTCAAGTGATAGTACCATACGTAGTGTGCTTCCTTCCCGTCCTTACCCGCGCTTCACCTTCCCCTCACCTCCCCCCAACCCTCATCCTGCCGTCTCGAGACGTCGCATTTGCTCCTAACCCTCTCACCTCCATCTCCACACCTTGACGTTTCTCCTCGTAACCATCCTTTTAGGGGTCTGTATGTCCTTGCAACCGCCACCACTCCTTCACGATGACCACCACAACCACTTCACTTTATTTCCATCACCTCGACGAACAGCGACAACGATGACCGCTACTGGTAACCAACTCGAAATTTGACCTTGACCATGACCATCTTGACATGACGACGACTACGACAGTTACTATGGCCAGTTCAACGTTGACGATTGCCGCTACCTCAATCTCAACCATACTACTTCTAGTACTGCCTCGACCTCGACCTCGACCACCTCGATGTCGATGATCGCCACGACCGTGAGCCACGATGATGACAGCACTACTAAATATAGTCTCACCTCGACTACTATGGCCACCACCCTCGTCAAGTTGGCGCTGACTCTGGTGTCGGTGAGTCCTAATCACAGCCTTGTTCAAAAAGGCTCCCAATAGTAAAACACCACCCCAAGTCATTTGTTCAGAGATCAATCAGAGCCGCACCGCTTTCATGGCGACTCCCACTCAACCTCAACAGCCACGACCAAGACCAAGACCAAGACCACCTCAACCATAACTGCAAGCGACGACAACAGCTACTGCACGACCGCAACCTCGACCGTCTCGACACCGATACATCGTCAACCCTGACCGTTACCACCCTGACAACCCACCATCACGATGGCACCACGTCCCCACTTCGACCACCCACTCCAATGACCACGGTTGCCCAACCACCATGACTGTAATCACCACTGCACGACCTCACCGTCAACCACTACGACCTCAATTATGACCGCGACGGCCACCCGGCCACCGCCTTGACCTCAAAATCAAGGTCAACCACCATCTCGAGTGTGACCATGATGGCCACCGACGGCCACCACTGCCACGTCAACGTCAACCTCGACCACCACCACCTCTATTACGATCACGACGGCTATCCAACGACGGTACCACGATCACACGACGACGACGACCATTACACGTAGTGCAGGCTATCAACACGCAATATATTTCGTGCGTCGATTAATCTGCATACTATGCCAATACCATGGAATGATGGAGGCTTTCAGTATTACTGCACATGTTATTGGTGTATTATAGTATTATAGTTTACTGTAATGTCCTAGAATCGAGTATCAGTGTATTATACCCATGGGCAGTGGTAGAAGCTCTGCATTTTACCTACAAACGTGAATGTAAATCGGATATCTTTTGTGTAATGAAATTCTGTGCTGCTCAAGTCCGAGAAAGTAGAAGTGTCTGAGTGAACTACTTCTCTGGACTTCCTGACAGCTCACCAAGGGTGTCAAACCAAAACCACCCGCAAAAAGCCTGAATTCCCCTCTCATATGACCTTCTAGAGAACCTGTGGTCTTTTGTGGAGAGTGGGCTCTTTAAGTTTGCAGCCCAAGTGGATTGCAGTACCGTACATATGGAAAGCCAGAGCATCACGTGACGCCTCATTTGCCAAGTGACTTCGTCCGACGTCATACTCGATTTGGAAAACGTCTTCGGCGAGATTCCAGACACCTTTTGTCCAACTCATTTTGTCAACTTTGTAAGTCGAAATGCTCAAGTCAAATTATCAAACGTGAAACATGCAAGTCGGAATTCGCAAGTAAAAACATGAAGTGTACAAGTAAAAATTCGCAAGTAAAAATGTCCAAGTCAAAACACCAAATGTGAAATGTATGAGTGAAAATGTAAAACATTGTAGTAGAATATGGATGGCGACTTGGACAGAGTACAAGTTACTATGTAGTTTCCCCTGTACTATCATGATTAATGAGTACTAGTAAAAACGTAGCTTCATTGACAGCCATGCCCCTCCTTGCCAGGGATGTGACGAGTTGTTCACCAGAATGTGCACGTCCACGTGCCTCAATAATGAGGTTGACGACTTCCGCACCATACCCATGAGACGCTAGATAGCGAGCAGCAAGATCCCCGAGTGGGCGAGCTAAGTTTTGTACAGGTGCCGTGGACGTTGGATAGTAATGACTGGAAATTATTCCTCATAGATTGCGGACGTGGCTGTAAATGATGGGGGACAGCTCTGTCTGACTCGTCAGCATTTCTGTCCTAGTAGATGGAGATATCAAGGGGGGGATGGTGGATACAGGGGAAAATGAGGAACAAGATGTAGGAGTACTAGACAATGATATACACGAGGCTGACACTGATGCAGAACAAGGAGAACTTGATGAGGAGGTCCAGGAGATAGAAGTAAAGCTTGTTTGGGAAGTTGGAGGTGAAATGTTCAGTGAATTGTGCAGTTGCTCACCCAAAGAGTGTTGGAGATAAACAGACTGTTATGGTTTGTTTATATACTTACATAAGCTTTCATCGCACTATACAGTAGAGTCTATTACCATAGTTCCCTCAGTAGCTTGCCAGACTACTGAGGGTGAGTACCATCTACTAACCACCACATACTTACTGATACCTTGTAGTTACCTACAGGTATATACTAATATAACAGTAGCTTGCCAGCATACTGAGGTTACCTACAGGTCTCCTCCTTTTCCCTTCCTTAGGCTAGACCTTCCCTGTGCAGACCACCACCTTTCTATAAAGAGTTCACCACACTCTGCATGCTGCTTACAATGGTCTCAGCGGATGTAACACATAATGCACCTGCATTGTCCCATACAACACGGACAGACGAAGCTGACAATCGGCCGTGCTACATGGCCAGCTGAGATAGGGCCCAGCCATGGTGCATCCCCATGTCATATGAGTGGGCTAATGGTAAGGTGTTTCACCATGCCATATTGGTGGCTCATGGAGAGGTTGTCACCAAGTAATATTGGTGGGCTGACACACTAGTACACTAGATCAGGATATGGCCTGTGGCAATAGGACCTAATGCGGCAAGGGAGCCATGGCATGCGGCCAGAGGACTATATGCCACAGGGTAGCCGCTACATTCAGGCCGAGGATTGCAGGGGGGCTGCCGCAGCATTTCGGCAAAAGGACGGTAGTAAGTGCCGCAATGCGGCTAACCTGCGGACGGGAGTCAATAGAAAGGCCTCTGTACCAGTGTCCCATGCTTTGAATTTGGCTGTGGTATTGGTGTCCTGTTTCTGTCAGTGGGCCAGAGGGATAGTGTGTCCTGTGCTTTGCATTGGGCTGTACCTTTGGTGTCCCTTTCTTGTTGCAGGGCCAGCCATAGAAACAGCATCCCGTGCTTTCCAATGGGCTGCATGCATGGTGTACCTTTAAGAATACCTAGCCATGGGATTGATGTCCCATGACTATGAGTAGGCCCTGGAGCCAGTTTCATCTATATAGTCAGGGCACACGGCAACAATAGGTACAATGTCCCATAGCATTAGGTGGGCCCTCAGAAAGGTGTTATCTACCTATATGGGAGGGCCTTGCAGTACACTTCAAAGTGACAGGCTATGAATGCGGTGTCCCAGAGCATTAAGCAAGCCCTCCGTCTGGGGACACCTAGCTAGATGGGAAGGCCAGCTGATATGCTTCCCCTTCAGTATGATCGGCCATAATGTTTGGCCTCCCAATATACACAGCAGGCCCTTAGAACTATATCCCTTGTATAAATGTAGGGCCGGGCATCTGGTCTTCTCTAAAGTAGCGGTAAGCCAGGTGTGGCACGACACAATCGGCACTACATGGCATTGGCAGAACACACTGTCGGCAGAACAATGCTGTCAGCAGAACACACTGTCGGCAGAACAAGGCAGTCGGCAGAACACGTTTTCGGCAGAACAAGGCTGTCGGCAGAACAAGGCTGTTGGCAGAACACACTGTTGGCAGAACACACTGTTGGCAGAACACACTGTTGGCAGAACAACACTGTTGGCAGAACACGTTGTCGGCAGAACAAGGCTGTTGGCAGAACAAGGCTGTTGGCAGAACACGTTGTCGGCAGAACAACACTGTCGGCAGAACAACGCTGTCGGCAGAACACACTGTCGGCAGAACAAGGTTGTCGGCAGAACAAGGCTGTCGGCAGAACACGACTGTCAGCAGAATTGTTTTTCAGGCAATGTTGGATTTGAACCGACGACAGCAGCGGCACAACATGTCATCAGCAATCTACCATCGGCATAATAGAATTGCGGCATTACAAGAACGGCACAACATAAATACTGGTAATGGCTCTGCAGCCATCGCACAGGTGCCGCAATACCTTGCCGAGAATCACAAACGTGCTGGAGTAATAGCCATGCGGCCATCATGCTTGCATGTGCGGCAATATGGGAATGACCATGCCATGTGGCAGTGTCAGCACGGTTGTGGACACCGGCATTTGCCACTGACATACTGGCCGGTGGCAGCCAGGCTGGTGGCTGTGCGAATAAGTACCGCAATGATAACATTAAATTAATGATGGCCGTACCGCAATGACTGACATGCGGCATTGATCCCTTTCTCAAGCTGCGGCTGTGTTAATACATGCCGCATTGATTGTTCCCCGAGAGACACACTCCAAAATAAGGCAAATCATAATGCTGATCCGAGATCCCTTATTATTGTGATGGGACAATGCACTGTGATAGCCAATCACAAGCAATAGAAACGCGGCCATCATGCAATATGAAATGCGGCAGTGTGGTTCATTAGCTGAATTGTCAGGACAATGATTGGTTGGACTTGTGGCTGAATTATTAACCTATATTTGATTTAGTCCACTTTGGTGTGCGACCACAATGCAAACATGTTGTGGTGTGAAATGCTTATATAATACATTGAACATCCTCCAGGCCGCACGGCAATCGGACCCAGTTCTTCCTCTCCTCAACCACTGCTTTACCATTTCCACATCCTTACAGTCTATATGGCAACTTCAGAAGGTTCTCAGTTCGTCTCTGCCTCATCCGTTCAAGAGGACGTGTCAACGGCTACGTCCCTCACTGCAGAAGAAGTCGTCGCCCAGGCCGCTGAAATAATTCAAGGCTGGATTGATGGCTTGAGAAGCACACGGGAGAAGGGTGTATGGTCGGAAGCAGTGTCAACTATCTGGGCCCAGGTGGTGCGTGGCAAATTTATCTGCAATCAATCAACTCACTGATTAGGATATGATAGCACCGGGTCGAGAATGTCCTGCAGGAGTTACCTGCAGGATTCATTATACCGACTATCATCGTTGCTGCCGACCAGTTTATGGAGGCGCCAGAGGTGATCCTGTCAACAGGGAAGTGGCCTCACTTCCCGGACATCGTTAACGCCACGGACCACGATATCCGGGACCATCCCTGGTTCCAACTAGGCAAGCCGCAGAAGAAGGTGGACAAGGGAAAGAGGAGAGCGGTAGAGCCGTCGGGGAACAATGCAGTGGCAGGACCATCGGGGGTAAAGGAGACAGAGGTGCAAGGCAGTCGTGGCCAAGTAGGTGAGCCCAGCGAAACTGAGGACTCACAAGCAGTGCCAGAAGGAAGCCGTGCCATCGAGGATGATGAGGTGCCTAGGGGCCACAGTTGCAGTCGCAAGCCGAGGAAGCATGCCCAATCCATCGCAACGATCAACAGCGACGGTGACGATGAAGAAGGCTCATCGCAACCACGGCCAAAGCGACCAAGGCCAAACGTTCGCGACATGCAGACACCAGACGCAGGCTATGAGTGGGTGGATGACAAGGATTGCTGCATCAAGTGCATACAGCGAGATCAACGGTGTGCAGCGAACCCAGGCCGTGCTTGCTGGCAATGTTGCTGCAGCAAGATTGCATGCAGTATGATGACGGCAGTCAGAGTGAGGTCAAGGTTGCGTTCACAAGCACCGAGGAAACCTGCACCGCGTCGGCGTTCACCATCTGTGCCCTCAACGCTCAACTGAGGAAGGTCACAGCATGCAAAAAGCCAACGTCAGACCCCAGCACCAGCAGCGGCCAATCCGCCCAGGAAACCAAGTAAGTTGTTCATATAGAAAGGTGGTGGTCTGCACAGGGAAGGTCTAGCCTGAAGAGAAGGGAGAAGGAGCTGTAGGGTAACCTCAGTATGCTGGCAAGCTACTGTTATATTAGTATATACCTGTAGGTAACTACAAGGTATCAGTAAGTATGTGTGGTGGTTAGTAGATGGTACTCACCCTCAGTATGCTGGCAAGCTACTGAGGGAACTATAGTAATAGTAACTCTACTCTAGTGCGATGAAAGCTTATGTAAGTATATAAACAAACCATAACAGTCTGTTTATCTCCAACAGTTCATTATTCGAACAATTTAATATTATTTCTATCGATATTCCATCCAGTTTTTGATGGGGTACTGATCAATACTCCAGCATGGCTAGGGAAGACATCGAGGACGGCAAGTCAATCGTCAACGGCCGCCGGCAGTGGCACGAACCCTCCCACAACACTGGGAGACAGTACGAATATGTCGAATATACAAGATCTTGAGGAGGAGGTTGTCCGTTTGAGGGAAAAGCAGGCCGAAACAGAACGAAAGGTGGACGAAGCGAATGCAAGATTGGCCGTCGTGCTCGGAGAAGTTGCCAGCTTACGGCAGGTGGTTGAAGCGATGTGGGAACAGCTGTTCCCAACACCATCCCATCTTCAATCTCCAGCATCGTGGCAGGCATTCGCACCAACTGTCAAGACCGGTTCTCCTCAACGATCTTACTAGGAGGTCCAGGGGTGCAGGGAACTAATGAGGAGGTAAGTCCTGACACTAGTATGTGCTACTTAGTGCAGAGAGTCAAGTCCGGGTCATACGGACGAAGTCCGGGCGCTGGAGGAGCACTGGAAGTAAGTCCGGGTTTTGCGGAGTTAGTCCGGACCGCGGGAAAGTGGACCGGAGTAAAGCGCAGTTTGTCCGGACGAAGGACATCCCAGAGGTGGGATAAGTCCTGAGAGGTCTAGCGTCGAGTCTGGGACAGAGGTGGCTTTTGCCCTCGTGCAAGTAGGAGACTTGCTAGGATCGGACATAGGACCAAGGGGACGAGATAGGACGGAGGCCGGAGTTGGCCGGAGTTCAGGAGTTCAGATGAACAGATGGATTAGGAGAGCATAATGGGTAGTACAGAGTGGGGAGTATCTTAGTCGAGATTTGATCTAAGGAAACTACTAGGCCGGAGTATAGTAGTTTATATAGTAAATGAGAACTAGGGTGAGTATATACGGTGACAAGTAAACACCTTAGTTGGGACAAGGGACAGAGCAGAAACGGACAGGAAAATAAAGCAGGTACAGGAAAATAAACCGGAGCGGGAGCAGACACGGGGAACTAGAGATACAGGGACGACGGAGGAAAAGCAGGGACAAGGGAACTAGGTCGGAAGAGGACAGGTAAGGGTCAGAGGTGGACTTAACTAATGTTAAGTCCGGACCGATGTCCAGGACCGGAGGAAGTGCAAGAGCGGAGGGAGTGCACAAGCGGAGGGAGTGCACGAGCGGAGGGAGTGCACAGGTGGAGGAAGGGCGGAGTAGCCGGAGGAAGGTCCGGAGTTGGACATGGAAATGTCCTAAGCCTTTGGTGGACCTGACAGAGGAAGTGGAGCAGGAGCAGGAGCAGAACTGAGCCGGAGTTGGATGTACCAGCCGGAGTTGGGCTACGTCGCAGACAAGGCTAAGGGAGTAGCCGGACTGAAACCGGAGTAGCGACTAGTGGTAGGTACAGGTCCGACACGGAGGAGTTAGACCGCGGATCTGTCTGTAGGGAGACAGGGGTTAGTCCTGAGGCGGAGATGGACGTAGTGACCGGAGTTGAGCTGGAGTGCAGCTATGGGGCTGGAGATGGCCAGACTAGATCCGGAGTTGCATCTATGCCTAAGGAGAGGTCAGGCGGGCCATGGTTAGACCGGAGTTGCGACTGGAAAAGTATGGATATGACACCAACACAGCCGGCATCTGACTCAACATGTCCCGAGGTCTCGCAGTGCGCTCACCCCAGTCCGCCAAGCCCGTTGGCACTAGTGCCTACCACAATGCTGGAAGAAATGGCATCGTCCAACAATCCGTCCCGACATGGCTCGAGCGAGCCGACCGGCACCCATGGTATGCATGGTATGCAGGTTGCGCTGCGCAACAATGCCTCAAGTCTGGAGGTGGCAACTCCAGGCTTGGTCGATGAAAGGGGTGCCAGCAAGCCAACTGGTGATAGCTATGACTGGGCCCCACCACAAGGTAAGTCTGTCAATTACCAAGCCATGTGCTACTGATCACAAGATTGTGTTGTTGACAGCGATTTGTGATGAAGTGGCCACAACCATAGAGACCGGCAATATTCCAGCAATCGAGGTCAGCCCGCCGGAAGATGGAGATGTTGGGCCGGCATCCGATATGGAGATTGGGAGTTCCGATGCCGATGCCGGGCATGATGCCGGTGTGCAAATGGAAACGGACTAATTTTCTTTTATCATACCTACGTCTTTTGTACAATTTCCGCTTCCTATTCCATGTATACCATATACATCACATTGTAAAGTATATTTATGCATGTAGAGTTGTCCTTGTGAATCATTGACACAGCCTGAGAACTCTGTCAGAGACATGCCAGTAATGGTCTCAACCACAGCCATGAATGCATTGCCAATATGTCGCCGGCACATCCCAAATTTACCTGTGGAGTAACTTTTCAATGTTACTGATATACATGAATACCAAGAGCAGGCTAGATATGTCCTACAGATGTAACTATAATTGCCATGTATGGCGGCATCAAGTATTGGAAGGAGCAACATACTTTTAATCCACTGGCACAACACAATCAGCAGAACATACAAGGGAGAACATACACTCGGCACTGCATCGGCACATACAATTGGCATACAATCGGCACAACCATCGGTGGCATTACATCCATGCCGCTGCAACAGTGATCAGCACTTGCATAACATTGGCACTTGCAAACCATTCGCACAAGACACTATCGGCACAGCAACATCGGCACAACATACCATCGGCACAACATACCATCGGCACAACATACCATCGGCACAACATACCATCGGCACATCATACTATCAGCACATCATACTATCGGCACATCACACTTGTGACACAGCACACTATTGGCACTATGTACATGATACTATCCCAATCTTTCACCGGCAAATGCAAGATTTACCTTTGCAGTAATTCTTCGATGTTACCGATATACATAAATAGCAAGAGTATCTATAATTGCCGTGGATGGCGGCATTAGGTATTGATTGAGGTAACATACTGTAATCAGCACAGCATTCCATTGGAACATGCATACGGTAGACAATCGGCACACACCCCAGAGGCAGGACATACATTTGTAATACCATCAGCACTTGTATAACATTGGCACTTGCCAATACCTTTGGCACAACACACTATCAGCAAATCTTTCCAGTGGTGAGATAAATGAACTATATATGGAAACCATTATTATATAATCATTCAATTGTGATTTCCATTCCACGTCAATTCCATCTTGTCAACTTGCATCTTTGCTACCGCTATGCCACCTAAGTCTGTCAGATTTGATAGCGCAAGTCCACGGAAATTGAGTGAGTAATTTCTCTCCTCTGAGCTGATCTGCATGACATCGTTATCAGCCATTCCTGCACTGCCAGTGTGGCACCCGCCTCCATCGATTGTCGATGAACGCCTGCCATCAAGCATGGACTAGATGCCACCCTCTCCCCCACGCCACGGGATGCGCACAGGTGAAACAAATGTGTCTGTGAGGAACAACGATGCAATGTCTGGGGACAGCAACAGACAAGCAACAGCGGCAAACAATCAGTTACCGGCCCCCTTGCAATCAGCTCCGATCAACCTCCCTGGCCCCTCAGCACATGAGATGCGCGCAGCAACCCCCACGACTAGATCCCAGGCTTGGATGCCACCGTCGCCTCCAATCGCTGCCAGTTCATCCAATGTGCTGTCTACCCTCACCATTCGGTCGCAGGCATCAATGCCACCCCCGGCAGCAATGCCAGCTACCCCATCGGTTCGGCCATCATCCCAAGGCACCCAACCGCAAGCATGGATGCCACCGTCGCCATCCCCCATGATGGCTGCATGGATCCCGCCCTCTCCAGTGCACGTGCCACATATTGGGACGTCATCCCCATCAATGCTGGCATCCTCAGTCCCGGCATCACTGTCCAGCCCGGCATCACCATCCAGCCCAGCATCGGCATCGCTCCTGGCATCGCCATTGAGCCCAGCATCGCTATCTAGCCCGGCATCAAGCCAGCGGATTCCCACCTCCCCAATGGAGGCAGAATCATCTCCTGAGGCTGTATCTGGATCGCATGCACGATTTCGGGAACACGTGCATGCAGAGGATGGTAAATCAGTATTACTGCAGGAATTATGTGTATTTAACAATCATCCAGTGGAATATTTTGAGATGGTGGACAGGATTAATGCATTGCATGAGCATTTGGATCCATTCCAGAGTGATGCGCTTTCATGTAAGTCTCTCTTGGGCTTGATCCATAGTATCAGTTGATCAGTTGTCATCTAGTGGCCTCTGCAAGGCAAGTTGCTACATCCGTCCCTCCTAGGAACTTGCCCGACCTACTCCCACTCGATGCCGGCCTTGATCACCCTATGATCGCGGCCTACATTCATTACGCAAACACGTTGCTCGACACCGCCAGGTTGTGGAGATCGGAAATGTGCTGGAGAGTGATGTTGGCAAATGTGCGGGATATGTTGGCTAGGTCAGCCCGACTTGGCGAGAATGGTGATAATTGAGTCCGATCACCCTGAGGATGTGGTAGTATTAGATCCCTCCAAGCTGTAGTTTTGTTACAGTAGTGCAGCAATAAAATCTTTCGGCACAAGACATGGCAGATTTGACAATAGAATTATTCTACAAGTATATTATTTGCGGTGTCTCTTTGGGCTGGGCGTAGGGACATCGGCATCGGGCTGCTTTGGCCGCCTTCTTTGCCGTTCCGGTTGACTAGGCCCAGCAACGGCATTGACATGTTGAGCCCTGGCAATCCGGCGTGTGCTGGCAGCCCGCTTCCCCTTGCCTCCAGAGTGTGTGGCATCATCATCCCCTGATCGACCACCCTCCATCCCATTTGTGTTGCCAATGGAATGCATAGTTAATTCACCAACTATCATTTGTTGGAATTGCTCAAATGGATATTGAAATAGGCAAACTTACATTCCACCGGCGCATCAGCTGTGTTCTTTTTAACCCGGGGCTTTGGCTTCATCGGTCCATTAGCATTGACGTTGCCGGGATCCATATGTGCTTTTTCTTATGTGAGAATACGTGCCATTTCCAAGTAATTGAGACCAATACCCACCTTGCTGTTTAGGTTCGGCCAGCTGCCGTGCCGTCAGTGCCACTGATGCTCTTTGTCAAGATGGTCCCACCGGCATAACAAAACCAAGCCCCACACACTGTTTTCCTTAGCATTATGTCCATCTGAGTCATCCTCTATATATAAACTTCATATTCTGACAACAAAAATATCCAAAGGAACTGACCAGGCTGTTCAATGGGCGTTGTATGGCTTGCTGACAGGGATGTTCCAAATGTAGGAGGATCAAATGCTTGGAATATGGATGGGGCGTACCATCATCCTGGTTTGACCAGCATTGGTTTTTGTTTGTTGCACTGGACTCCCTCTCCTCTGGGGCCTCTTCTTTTATGCATGTCAATGGTTGCATAACATGGTTGAAAGATCCATACCAATTGTGCACTGCCTCTTCCAACTGCTTGCGAGTTCCACATCTTGTGCCACAGGTTCTTTGAACCAGTCAAAACAAGTTGATAAAAGTATTCAGAGCTAACCTTTCAGGGGTGGCTTTGCTGCACTTATCATTCTGGCCACTGAGTCCTCACAATCTGATACTGGATCTTGTAATCCACCATCCATATCTCTCCATTTGTGAAATGTCAGTACATCTTCCGGATCTGTCACTTGCCTATCGCGCCAGAATTCCAGTACCTTTGTAACTTCCTGATTTGTGAGCCGGGTCAGCTCTTTGAACTCCCAATGCCACGGCAGGTACACAGATGAAATGTAGATACCGGTCTTTGCATGTATGGCAGCCCAAGGAACACTGGCACTTGGCTTGCCACATGCCTTGCCTGCGGCAAGGGGTCAATTCTCCGTCTATTTACAAGGAAGAACTTACGATAATGCCATGTCACAAAGGTCCTCATAACATCCTTTCTCTCCAATGCTTGCATATCGAGGATGATCGGAATCATTGGTGTGCCATCTTCCATTGTTGGTAAAACAGTTTGCGGCCTCTTCTGCCCTTTCTTCCGGCAGAGCGTCGGTCCGGCATCTTCATCGCTATCATTGTGTTCTTCCCCTCCTATGGCCTGCTGTGCATAGGCATCCCAGTGGTGCTTGATGTCATCCCAATCGGCAAAGGTCTTCCCTTGTCCCAATGCCGAATTAAAGTCATGCCTGTGAATGTGAGTATACAAATACCACAAGTGAGAAGTGACATACATTCCCATCATGGGCTGACCATTCCGGCCCTTCCATGCCGCCATCACAACCACCCGCATCCCACACTGCCGCCACATTTCCTGCACAAACTGTTTGACATATTGTTGGCCTTTTGTCTCGGCCATTCTGTTTGCAGATGAATAATTGTCGAGATAACATGTCAAACTTACTCGGCCTGGACCTCTGCCGGCGGCTGCTCCTTGTTCCATTCATCAGCCTGCTTTGCTGCAGCATCCCTTTCCTCCTGGGTGAGCTTCCCCATGATGCATCCTACCGCCTTTTGGTAGCCTTTAATCATGCCTGTGCTTCCTTGGGCAATTCCGGCCCATTCGAATTCGGCTTTGATTTCTTTTTTCTTCGACTTCATTACGACTGATCTGGCAGTCCACCTACGTCCATACTTTACTAGGGCCTTTCGGGCACGGGCTCGGCTGTGGTTATACAACCAATTTTTAATTGCCTGATATCACTGATGCATCAGTAGTCCATGTGAAGTTATGGAAATGGGGTGCACTTTTTTTTTCTTCTCCCATTCGTGTCCTTTGAGTGTGCTATTGGCAGGGAGATTTTTGATTTTTGCCTTCATGGCATTCTTCATACCTTTCCTTTGGTTGCTGTCAGCTGCCTTCCAGTCTTCCAAGGCTTCCTCAAGGACCTCGACCTCATCATCCCGGAGTTTTGTTTTTACCACATTTTGTGGTGCCTCTGTGCCCGACGAGTCAGAAGAATGGTCTTGCTCATCTTCTGTATCAGGATTCTCCATAGATCTGCTGGATGAACGACTGCGGGCCATGCTGTATGTTGAGTAGACTTAGATACTTTTTTGAGTGGTGCTGTGCTAGAGAAGTCCCGGACACTTTGTTGAAGGATTCCCGAGCTATTGTTTCTCCCATGTCAATTAGTGTTCAATTCCTCCACGCCGACCTCTTTTGGAAAGTCCATTGGTGAGCTAGCTACTTCTGGGGCCGGCTATGTTGTTCGGCAGCTAACAAGCTATTTCCGGACTTTAACTTAGCATCTAATTCAGTAGCGGCCACCATATAATGTAATTAAAATTATAAATAATTTAGTCATATATGGGATTTTTGCATTGGTGCCTGATCTTCAAGTCCATATTACAAAAGCTAGATCCAAATCGGCAGATCCAAAGATCCCTTTCCGATCACTGTCCGTGCTGTTTCAATGAGGCTTCAGTGAGATACAATGTGGAAAGACTTTGTGCAGGGATTTCCTCATCAGATACACTCATGGCAAAGTCCAAGATACAACCTGCTGGTAGCTCTACTCCAGTGGTTCATGTAACATGGCAGGCATTCAAATCAAGGAGGGGATCTATTGATAAGATGGTGAAGGCAACGCCCCGAAAGAAGGCCCGTCATGGAAAAGCTCCTTCAAATGACACTCCAACCCAGTCAGCATCTATAGGATTAGAACAATCCCAACTGTTTCCAGATGATGGCCAGCCATACATTTCCATGGATGATCTTCCACCCCGAAAGAGAACAGGTGTGTCAAAGAATTAGGTGTGTGATTTATTCCGATCCTGCACTTGCCATGTCCTCCTGAAGGCATAATAGGACAGTTACTTATTGGCATGGTTGCCATACAAGCAGAGGTACCTCCAGGTCCTTCTGGACATGGAGGCACCCCCTGACCCAAGGGTCTGCATGTTGTGTCAAGGAGATGGCACGTACAGATGTGCTGAATGCATTCACCAGCCCTTGCTCTGCAGTTCCTGTTGCAGAAAGGAACACAAGTTGCAGCCCTTCCACTGGGTGGACCAATGGAACGGTACATTCTTTGAGGAATCATCGTTACGACTGGTGAGTCATCAATTCTACGTGGCATACAGCAACAACTCATTTAGAAGGCTGGGTTGGTGGTACACCTCGGCCATGGTGGGGATCCGTGTCCGAATGGCGGGATGGATGGTGAGGACATTGCTGGTGATGTTGAGGATGAATGGGAGGATATTCAGGACCAACCAAGACCACATCATCTTTCTGGAGGAACAGACAGGTCTTGCCTAACTGTAGTGCATACATCTGGGGTACATTTTTGCGATGTGAGGTATTGTAACTGTCCAGATGCAGGAGCTTCGCATTTGCAGTTGGTCAAAGCAGGACTCTTCCTGGCAACTACAAAGGAACCTAGGACTGTATTCACCTTCCAAGTATTGGATGACTTCATTATGGATAATGTGGAGTGCGGCACCTCTGCCATGAATTATTACAGCAAGCTTCAGCGAGTCACATCCAATGCATTTCCCGGCCTTGTACCGGTGAGTTCAAAGCATGATATTAAGGACCCGATGACACCACCAACACTGATCCAAGAACAGATACAGAGAGCTACTCAGGGTGTCGAGGATGTGGAGGCTGTTAAAGCTGTTGAAATGGCAAGGTTTTCATCCAGGATCTCCTGATCCCAAGAGGGGGGAATTGGTGCTGTTCTGTCCAGCATGCCCACAACCAGGAGTAAACATTCCATCCAGTGAAGATGTAGACCTCTCAGAGTAAGTAATGTTTTATTTTTACTTGTACTTATTGAGCAGCTGCGCGATATAGGTGGAAATATTCTAGGACCATCGTGATGGATGGAAACTTCAAGGCCAAGCATATGCGGCCAAAGAATTCAGCTAATGAAGTTTGGCTCATGGACGGAATGGGATTCATGGTTACAATGCCGGAATATAAGGATTATCTGGCCGGAACATTGAACCGGGTTGAGGTTTGTGATTGCACATGTTTACAATACGGTTCAGCATTGTAATGGAATTCACAGAAATCTGACTGTAGCAACCATCGAGCAGTAAACCAGGCAAATGCTAAAAGAAATCAGCTGGCATCTACTGGAATTGGCGGGTGTGCATGTGCACGGCATGGATGCTTTGTACCCCATGCAATGGTTGACTTTCAGAAGGGAGAGCAGTATGTGCCGACATGTTGCATGCATTCCACCCTAACAGGAAGATAGGCAGGTAAATATGGATTATGCTCTGGCACATGCCGTGCAACATGGGATGGATCCGCAACAAAAAGTCATAACCTTTTATGACATCAATTGCCAATACAGCAAAAACCTAAAGCGCCGGCTAGAAGCAAACAATTTTATATCCTTACCACCTGGGCTATGGATTCAACCTAGCATTGGGCTCTGGCATGTACATGGTCACAAGGCATAATGTTTCACCCGATATGCTCCCAATTTCATTTCTGGTGTAGGCCGCGTCAATGGTGAAATTATGGAGACTCTCTGGTCCTCTCTTAACATCATTTCGCCATCGGCCCGCGGAATGGCAACGCCGCATAGACAGGAGCTGCTTGATTTTCAAATGAATGACAACAACTTCTTAAAGATGGTGCGGATGCGTGAGTGGTATCACAATATCTTGCAGATTTTGGGTGAAGTATGCCAACAACATATTGCACAGCCATCTCCCTGAAAAGAAAATTGAAGAATGCTCAAGAGGCACTGATGTCCGCAGAAGGAGCATTTGCGGAGCTTGATACAAGGGTTCTGGTTGAGTTGCATGAGCTTTGGGCACAGCAAGAGAAATCAGCTTTGGAGAATAGGGTTACTGATCCAAAATTAATGGACATATTTGAGGTGCAGCTGGAAAAAGGTATTTACTTGCTTGGCTGATTTCAAACCAATTTGACGTATATGACAGCTCAAACAACGAAGTCGATCGAAATGGATATTATAAGAAATCAGGGACCGGATGGTCATATGCGTGGGGCAGCAACATGGATGGCAAGGGTATTGAAAGCCGAAGAATCACAAATTATTTTGGCCATAGATGTCTGCCACATTCATGCAAGGGCGACGGAAACACAAAGGTTGTCTATTGCCCGCCGGCAGGACCGCCTGCAGATGCAAATTGATCGGCTCTGTGAATCAGCTTCCCAATTTCTAGGCGAAGATTGGAATGAGGACATCTCGGATAATCTCATTTCCACAACGGACATCGATGAAGGTGATGGTGAAGATGTATTTTCAGACACATTCCACCCACAAGATCCCAACTACTCGGATGCTGTGGTACTGCCCTTGCCGTCGTACCTGGGGATGCAGCAAGCCGATAGGTTGGGGCTTTTAACCATGGTGGATCAGGAGTTACGATTGAGGGAAGGTCAGGCCAACGATGCTCTACATGAACTAAGGGTTTTGCTGGCACACAAGGCAGTCATCTTCCGGACCGATGTCAGACATGCCGGGACATACAATATGACTACGAGGGCCTGGGGGAAGGTGGGTAGTGCCAATGTGAAAGTGCAGCGGCATGCGGCAATATATCGTCGGTGCCGGAAACAAATGATAGCATTGAATGCAAGCGGCAACACATTGAACCAATACAAAATGTTGAGGAAAGAAGACCTAAAGATCAGTGCAACCATTGCCGACCCAAATGCAAGGGGTCATAGGGATGACACTTTGGCCTGGTTTTGGACAATGGATGTGCCGCAGGATACAGAGGTCAATGATTGGATGTCTGAATGTAAGATGATTGCTCCTCATGTTAACACCGGCTGACATGTATAGTTTACCGGGTGCATTGATTGAGGGCGAAAGCATTGTGAGACAGGTGGGACGAAGAGGTAAAACTATTGACATGTGAAGCCACCTGGACAAGACAATTTCTTTCGTATAGGGAAACACTTTGGAGAGATCAAAAGGAGGAGGCTAATATGAGCGGAGAGATGGGGAGAGCATGCTATGCAGCAAAGCAATGTCAAATGTATGGTAGACTTGGTTGTGTATGATTGGCATTGACCATCAGCATCAAATACCACTATATGGTATGCAAAGAGGACATATTTAAAATGGATCATCGAGTGGCTGTTAGTGGAGAAAACAAGGTGCAACTGCAAGGTATTTATGGGGTGCATACCTTGGAATGAATGGATGATGGAATGGGAGGGTCATGAACAGTGGCATGTAGATTCGCTGGTAGCCGGAATGGAAAAGCCATGTACCAGCAGCAATTGAATGCCATGCATGCACACCCTTCGGCCAATATGTAAATATAAATCTGCCAAGGGAAGAGGTGCAATCATGGGCCTACCGGCCGTGGTCCTCGTAGTTCCACAACTGCTGGCATTGATAACAATCAACTACCGCAGCTAGAAACCATTGTGTGCCGGTGCAACAGCTAGCTATAACCTATGTGTCATAGTTCACTGCATCAATTGTGCTGTTGTGTAGCGGCATGTCAGGATGCTTCCAGCAGTGTGTGCTGCAATGATGATGATGCCAAATTGTTGATTGTGCCGGAATGTTGACTGTGCCGGAATGATGAATGTGCCGAACGGTTGATTGTGCCGGAGGGCTGACTCTGCCGCAATGTTGAGCCAGAATGGTGATTGTGCCGAAATGATGATTGTGCCACAGTGTTG